>JAUMHI010000067.1:9137318-9149179 GCA_032359435.1 Enteromius unitaeniatus
TGAGGTCGTGCAAATTTGTACAAATTAGCACAAATTTTCCACTTTGTAAAAAAACTAGTACGAATTGGTCCTGAGACTCTGTTGGAAATGCACCCCAGAAAAAGAAAGCTAAAACATTTTGATTGCCATCTACTGGCTGGCTGAGGAATTGGTCATAAACCCCGCCCCCTCCATGAAAACCAACCGGATGTGAGAGCCAGACAAATAAAAAATAATTGATGTATAGAGGGTTTAATTTTGAAAAAATACATTTGGTTTCTATCCTATTAGGTAGCTCTCATCACACTGATGTATATTTTTGGCAGTGGCCATACTAGATCATTTTCCACTGTGGAAGGAAGTAGAGACGTGCTGTCCATCTTTTATTGCAGTCTTTGATGAGCAAGCACCACTCATTTGTGTGTCTGTTGCAAACAGTGTTCCAAGTGACAGCGCGTCCGTCTGACAAGCCCTTATCGATTTCCAAGGCTCCTGTGAGCTGGACTGACCAGCCCCGTGGCCCCTCAAACTTTACAACACATTTATGGGGCCACGGAGAGGCCCTGATGCCTGCCGAAAGTGTCTATGTGACAGAATCCGCGGAAAGGAAATCAATCCCATCACATCTTGACCGCCTCAACCCGAACGTCATCACAACCCTCTTTGCTCTCAGCACTTTCCTTCTTTGCATGATTTTACACAACAACACAGCGTCACATGTAAGGTAACGAATGCAAGCGGAGAAAAACAGCCCAAATTTGCACTTGCTCTCTCCCGTTCGTGCACACACATGGGATCTTGACTGGCACGCGTCTCTGGGGAGAGAGTTTCTCGCAGCTGCGCCCCGCTACTGCTCGAACCTGGGCACGTTTCATATCGCCCGCTTCAAAAACAACAGCTCAATGTTGATCCCTCAAGTCTAGCATAAGGTGTGTGTTGATGAGGCTACGCAAACAAGCCTAAATTGGAGGCTGTCCCCTTTTATTCGGTGTGTGTGTGTGTGTACATCACGCCTCAGGTGACATGTCTCCATGGCGACTTCCGGCCTTGATAGAGAAAAAAACCCAATTAGTGGGAAAGCTGTTGATTGGTTTGAGGCAGTAATTAACGCAGGTGATGTTAATTAGGTCCCAAGAAACCAGTTACGCTGCTTTGGGAAAGCGTGCGAGCGTCTGCGCGTGTGTTTGTTCGTGCGTGTGCGTACTAAAGATGGAAAAGTGCCAGATAAAAAAAAAAGAAAAGCTTCTAATATTATTCTCTGATACTTTATTGCTGGTGAAAGTTGTAGAGGATTTTAATATGCATACAGGGTCCCTTGTGAACGACGCTTGGCGTTGGGAAGTAGAATAATTGAACTCGGCTGATTATGGAAACGGGGACAACCTGAGCGGAGAGGTGTTCCTGTCATCGGTGAAAGAGAAAGAAAGAGAGCAGGAGATGAAATGGATTAAAGGTTATTTAATGTTTGTTTAAAGCAAAGAGCTTTCATTGTGCCTTCTAACTTCCAGGCTAACAAAAGTGTTTCCTCATTCTCCTTTGTGTACATTACGGTACTCTTTTACTGAGAGGCGGCCTAAAACTGGGAACTTGTTTGGAAATGTTGGAAATTATCATAAATAATGTCTAATTACATACATTTACATAGACTGTACCATCTAAAGTTTGGGGTCAGTAATTTTCTTTAAGGAAATAATTGCTTTTATTCATTTAGATTACATGAAATTGTTTAAAAGTGACAGTTCATTCTTTTACATTGTTATAAAAGAAATCTTTCAGTTTACGCAAAAATATTAAGCACAATTATTTTTAGCATCAGTTTGAGGTCAATATGATTTATTGGACAAATTATTGTTAAAATAATAAATTATTATTTTTTGCATTGAGAATGCTTGATCAAAAGTGATCAAAAATGTTTCTTAAAATTTCCATCCATGAAAGAATCCTGAGAAAATAAAAAAAATAAAAAAAAATATATAGATAGATAGCTATAGATATTTATTTCTGCCGTGAATAAATAAAAACTAGATTTTAGACCATAACAACCTAACAAACCATACATCATATATATATCTTTAACATTTGTATCATTGATAACATCAAGAAACATTAATTTTTAAAACTTATAAAACAAAAAATATATAATTATAATATTAATAATAACATAAAAACAGCATGTGACACAAACAAATGGAGGAATCATACAGAAAAATCAGCTTTTTCATCACATGTATGATATAGTTGATTATGATAGACCATGGTTTCAAAGCATTGTTTTTTTTTATCAAATAAATTCAATCTTGGTGAGCATAAAAATTTGCATTTTTTTTGCAAAATTTCCCCATTTTCCACTATGTTCCCGTTTACGACAGTAGCCAGGGATTCAGGGGTTTGTGCAGGCTTGCAATGATGTGTTAGCATGGTGCAGCTTGAGACTGAGAGCAAGACAGATAGAGAGAATTTGAGATGTGGGTGCTGAATGAGGACTTTCTTGTCAGTGTGTGGGCATAATGATGTTAACTGCCCTGTGTACTTCACCCCCTCATGTCAAAACAACACTGGACTTCAAAGATTTTCATTGTGTGGACAAAAAAGATATAGTATTAAACTACTAACTTATTAAATTCTAACATAATTTTACATTTTGGATAAATACAACTAAACCTTATAAAAATAAGACAAATTGCAGATCAGAACATCCTATTTACATTTTCTGAACACATAAATATGCTAAAAATACAATTTGTGTGAAATTGTGATTCATTGTAATGTAAAGACATTGTGTGGTGTGATTTTGGATATTATAGAGGCCCTCGGTCAACTTTTGTGATTTTTTTGAGATGCATTTGAGAGCAGCAAACATCACCTTTGCCGAGTGTTGTGCAGAGATGTTGTTGTGCTGTGTGAGGCTTGCACAAACATCAGGCAGCTCTCTATTCCCTTCAGAGACTTCACTGTTCAAAAACAGCACGAGTGAGGAAAACAAGGTGGAGACACACACACATTCGCTCTCTGAGATGACTGATATCACCCACAAGGGCCAAGATGTTCACTGTGGCCTTATTATGTTTTATTAAATGTACTGCTAATGTTAAAGCTAATGCTTACCTCCTATAAATAATCACTATTATTAATAGTTAATTTATTAAATAAATAAATACAATGAATGAATGGACTTTATTGTTCATTTCATTCATCTGAAGTATTAAAGGGGTGATACAAACCCCATTTTCCACAAGCTAATATGATTCTTTAGGGTCTTAGTGGAAAGTTTGTAATATAGTTTGTTTTAAAATTTCTCAAAGATAGTTAAGAAAAATGCTAATTTTACCGTGTCAAAAACAGCCCTTTAGAAATCACTCTGTTCTGTGTACTTCCCCTTTAAATCTTCACGCGCTCCGCTGACTCCGCCCCTCTTTTCTGAGGCACTCTCAGAGGATCTTTTTTTAGCCGTATTTATAGCGAAACTTGCTAATTAGCACATTATTAGGAAAGGTGATTTGCAAAGATTTATTAAATGTGACGCCACACCGACATGCATTTGAGAAAGGCTTGATTTCAGAAAGGGCAACTTATTCTTCTTTTAATTTAATAAAAATACTTGTGTACACACACTCCCAACACACATTTCAGTCCAAACTGCTTGAAAAAGTGCATGTACCACCGTATGACCCCTTTAAGTACATTTCCATTAAAACGCTTGGTAACACTTTATTTTAGGGTCTCCTGACTAGTTGGTTATTGGTATGCATATTACTGGAATATTAGTGTCATGCTTTCACAGGGATGAGACCGGAGACAGGGGTAAGCAGAATAAGTTGATTATTTATCAACAAGTTTAGAAGTGATATGCTTGTCTGACAGTCCTTGTGAAAAGATGTAAAGAGCAGTCCGTGGAGCCAAGCAGAAAAGTCGTAGCACAAACCGGAGAATGTGAGATGCATGAGGTCTAGGGGAAGTCAACGGTAGACCAGACAAGGACTGAATGAAGGTAAAGTGTATTTATACGGTTTGATAATGAGATCCAGCTGTGCATATTCAGAACTCCGGTGAGGCAGAACAAGTGGGCGGTGCTGTAGGTGGTGTAGTAGATAGAGGTGGTTGTGTGGTGTTCTACATCCCTAATCCTACCCAACACCTAAACTTAACAACTACCTTTAAGTAACAACTAACTATTAATAAACAGCAAATTAGGCATTTATTGAGGGAAAAGTAGTAGTTATTAGTGAATAAGTGTCCCCTGTTCTAAATTGTTACAAGAGGTGACATTGACAACATTAAAAAAGATTTCTATTTCAAATAAATGTTATATTCTGAGAAAAAAAGGGATCACGGCAAGAGTAATGATGCTGAAAATTCCACTTTGTATCCCATGAATAAATAAATTTAAAAACATATTAAAAAACAAACTATTTAAACTGCAAGGATATTACACAATATTATTGTTTTCGCTGTATTTTTGATCAAATAAATGCAGCCATACTGAAAAACATTAAAAAATCTTACAGATATGAAACATGCCTATACAGTTTAAATATTTAAAACAATAAACATACATTTCTACATACTATTGCAATTTTACATTTGAATATGGAAGGAAAAGATCATCTAAATTTTGTTTCTTAGCTTTGGTTGAAATATTTTTTAATAATCGTCAGACTCCTGTAGTTCCGCAGCGGACCCCCTGTTGTACAACTGTGATCTACTGTATTTTTACCTGTCTTTATTGTAGGCACTATGAGAACTAGATTTGCATTTCCAAAAGAAAAAGATGTGCTTAGAAGAAGCAGAAGAGTAGTTTTAGGTAAGATTCTTGTAGTCTCTCTGGTTTTGCATGAATGACATTTATGCGGGTTTGCTTTCACGTCACACAGAAAACATTTTGTTTACTTTTTGCTTGTAGTATGAAAATGACTTTTCAGTTGTTTTTTTTTACAAATTGATGCAAGAAACAACTGCAAATAAGAAATCTGGATGTAATTTGTAATTTATCTGGTAAAAGTTGGAATAATAAAAAAGGAATACATGGTTATACATGGTTGAGGAAAACATGAGGAATAAATAGAGTGCAGCAAACAACTCTAAAGTTATGAATGATTTTGAATGTCTAACTGCTAAAGACATGTTTGATAGCTCACCATCTCGCAGTTTTCTGTAAATCTTGCATCATTAGCGTGAGTAACGTGACACAGTTTTTGATCTGTTTTCATACAGCCCAAATCGCCGCATGGTGTGTTTGTCAACTCATTTTTCCGAATGCATCTGTTCTGTAATCATCATCCTCTTTCTAGAATATGTGTTTATATTGACTGGATAATTAAGCAGTCATCGTTCCATGAATTTGTGACAGTTGTCACAGTATCATCCTCGTTCTTGTAAGACTGTCTACGACAGATCGCCAGCATGCCAACTTGGCATGGATCTTAACGGTGCCAGCATTATACCTGGCAGGGATTGATGTTTGCGTGACAGAGTTTTCCTGTCGCGTATCGATATTTCCTGCCGCAGAGGTGGCTCATCTTTGATCACCGCTGGAACGCTAATTAAAAGGAATGATGCTGTCTTGAATAGAGCAGTTTTAAGACAGAGGCCTGACAGCATCTCCTCTTTCATTCAAGCCGTAAAGAGTTTTATCAGATAGAAAAGCAGCTTGTCAGTAACAAAAGACTTCTTATTGCAGCAGGAGATAATTCTGATGATGTTTAGGAATCTGTGAAGGAAACACAGATGTTCTTGTAAATGTGCCTGTGATGGACCTTTAGGACATTTTCTGAGAGTATCTGCACTGGAAAAAAAATTATAAAAATACTACAGTAAAAACCTGTTAAATGGTTAACGGTAAGTTCCCATAATGGTGGAAAAACTGTAATAGACATTTCAGACAATTAAAAAAAAGAATGTAAAATTTAAGCTGGTAAATAAACATTCACAGAATTCCCTGCATTGCATTTCAGATTAGATGTTTTTTTTGTTGAAATAATTTTCATATAACTAGTTTTTCTTTTCCATTATGTTATATCTAATGTTGTTAAATTAATGTTTATTGCTTTTTTCACTTTAATGTGTCTCACCATGATGGTGTTTCGTGTTTGTGTGAATGACCATATCTATATATAGATTAGTATTGGCATTCTCAGTTTGTGGTGCTTGTGGTGAGCTTTGGTTCATCATGTGACTTTCTCGTCACCACCTGATTTTGACGGTTACCAGTGAAGAAAGATAAAGTTAAATCTGTTAATCCTAAAACATTGCTGCCATATTTTTACAGTAAAATTCTTATACATTTTCTTATACATTCTTATTTTAAACTCAAACCACAAAAATCAAGGCTGAGAATTAATTAAAAAACAACCACTTCCAGGATTCTGGGTGGTTGCTAGGGTGTTGCTAGGTGAACATAATCTGTGAGCTGATTTCAGTTCCCATTGACGTCTATAGGATGAATTACTCTGTGGGTTAAAGGTTTTTTCTCACCCTAGTATGAGCATTAGTAACAGTGATGTTTTTCTAAGCAGGCCCTACTATTAATTCATAAGCCATCTCTCTGTTCTTACCAAGTCATTTGACTGCTTGTTACGGGTCTATCAACAAGACAACTTCGTATTTGGTGCTCTGCGCAGTGTGGTCCTGTTAAAAAAGATTTTAAGAACAAATACGATGCCAAATCAGGTACACCTGAATGTGCACTACTTGACAGGTCTGCCTTCTCAAAGCCTTTATCTTTCTCAAACCGGTTCATTTATTTATGATCCTGTGAGTGGGAACAAAAACGAGGCGATGGCAAGGCAGCTAGCAGGAGCGTTTGATTGCGTCTGATGGTAGGAGCATGGCATCTGCTCCTGCGCCACAGTTAGAGAGCTGTCAGCCTTCTCTGCTGTAACGTGTGCGTGTTTGTATGACAGATGCACACGTGTTCACACATAAACACACACACTTTCTCTTCAGACTACTGCAGTCACTGATACCTGTCAGAACCCTGTCCGGGCTTCACGACAACTTGAAACGAAGCGTTTTCCCTGTTGCTCTAAAACACACTGTTGGCAGAGAGGAGGAGGCCCTTTTATTACCAGGGATTTTGGCTTGCTGTCACATATCATCCTTCACCAGGAACCCGAGCAAAGAGCAGAGGAAGAAGCAGGTAGAGTGCAAAACGGGACGAGAGAGCAGCTTCACTCCGGTTCCCCCTCTCTCTTTAAAAAGACATATAAGGTGCAAGGTGTCAGCAGTATCATCATTATATGGAGTGCAGCTTAATCTTGCTGATGCTAAAGATAAATGGCTAGCGGTTCATAACAAGCCAGCGTGGCGTATTAGGACATATAGAATATTTTTGTCCGCACGCCTCAGCATTTCTCGCTATATGATTCTGTAATGTGCACTGAGCTATACCTGAAGTACTGAGCAAGCACCGCACGCCGATGCCTATTTTTGGAGTGCCTAGTAGAGAATTTTATGTGCCGTACGGTCAAGTTCCTCTTGTTATGCTCAGCATCGGTGCTTTCCCAGAAACAAATCTCAATTAGCGGGGTTGCATAGGCCTCTCGCTCAGACTTCCGACGTTATTTCCACTAAGAAGGGTGCAACGAGTATAACAGTTCCCTCTTTGCAAACAACATGACCGGCAAGCTTTTGCATGCAACAGTAATAATTAGATCTGCCCTAATGAGCCGCCAAACACGCATGCAAATGCACACACATGGATTAATGAGCAAGCAATAAGACCATAATTCAACGCTGCGGCAGGGGGTGTAACGTGTTTTCCTGGATCTGGCCTGGGCACTTTTAAAGCGATAGTTCACCCCAAAATAACATGTCTAAACCAAATGACATTCTAAGTATTCCATACTGATTTTATTTATTATTATTGTTTTAGATTTTTAATTTCTCATTACAATGTACATAACAACTTTCTTATATATATATATATATATATATATATATATGGGTAAAAGACATAAAACGGTTTAACAAAAAAAATAAGTGTGGTAAAAAGTTCTGTTTACATTAATTGCAGTTATATATTTTTTTCTGAGTCTGATTTATTACACTTACCCACTAAAATGTCATTCACAACAATCTTGTCAGGCATATTTACAACAAAAATCAATTTATGACACATTAAAAGATTATTTACTTTCAACCCAAATACTACTAAGTTGTAATTTTCCTAGATTTTACCCATTTTTCATTTTTGTTACTCCTTTAAAACAATAAAATTGAATATGCTTCCTTATATATTTTAATAGTCAAAATAAGCATGTTGTTTGAATTTAAACATAAATATTGTATTACACTGAATGAAAGTGTAACATTATTTCAACCAAATTTTGAAATTTTTTTTTAAAGGAGACACTTTAGTTACATTGCTTTCTATAGACATAAAATCGTTTTATCCCTCAGTACACAGTTAAGTTTAGGTATTGGGTACGATTAGGGATGTAAAATACTCCATTAATATGTGCCTAATTACTACTAATAAATGGCTAATATTTTAGTAATATGCATGCTAATAAGCAACTAAAGTAAAGTGTTACCAAAAGGGTTATGGATCATCTTGGAAATTATTTAGTTTATTTAGGATCTGCTTTTGGATCAAAGCAGGATGCACATGCATGAACACACATATGCACCCGAGCCGTACTGCAGATCATAATGATCTTACAAACACGCGTGGACTCATTTGAATGTAAGAACACACACTAAATAAGGGGTTGATAAAAGGCAGCAAGACTGTGTTTTCATATTTACGGTTTCAATAATTAAAGTGCATAAATTTGGGGGCTGCTTTAGTTCTAATTAATTATTCATTAACAACATGTTAATTGCATCCGCTTTCTGAATATTTAACAAAATGCAAAAACAAAAGGGGAACGCGAACGAGCTCTGCATCAATGTTATGAATATTCAAGAAGTTAATGAACAAAAGCCGAGAACGGAACAGAAACAAAGATGCGTTTTGAGGGAGGAATTTAGCATCCTGGGCAGGATTAGGCCGTTTGAAAGATAAGTAATCTCCAAGACGACGCTCAGCATTTCCATAACAATCGCGAAAGAGAGTGAAGAGAGATAGAGGAAGGACTCAAAGATGAGCGGTCGTCATATGAGCCGTATTCAAAGTGACTTCAGAGTTGGAGGTGACCTGAAATCTCCGGGGTAAAATGAGAATAGGAAAGTGTTGAACTACACCCAGTGTGGTTCTATAGGTGTAATGCAGCTCAAATGCTGGTCTTTGACTGAGAATACAGAGTAGTATTTGGCATTTAGCTGTAGGTGTGGTCTACGAATGGTAATGGTGGTGTATAAGTGACTGATGGGGTCTGGCGGACTTTGACATTTCCCCGCATAGATAAGCATCACCTGTCCATCAATTCTAGAGCCATCAGAATGCCATCTGTCAATCATCCCCTGTCATGCTCACTAATGCCTGTTACTTTGGTAGCAGATGCATGCTCACACGTGTTTGTCATTACCACCTCCTGTATTCAGCCTGATCGGACAGTAATAAACTACTCTAATACTGTAGCACTGCTTATCCTCACACCTCTGCCAAATCTTTCTTTTTCATAAACAAATCAAATGATGTAAGCAAACATTTCACTTACATAATCGTGCATAGATCCAATGCAAAAAGAGACTGGTAGAAATGTTCAGGTTTTGGTTCCTTCCACATAATGTCCAGCCATCTTTACCAAAATGTTAAATAAATAGATGTGTAATATGAAATTGAATATAATAAGATATTTAATTCGGATAGAAAAATCCCAACAGGGAGCGTTCTCACAGCTTTCACTAAGGTTTTTTATTTTGTAAATGTTATACAAAGCACTCTTAAAATAACGTATAGGGAACGTTCTTATAAGTTTATATATGTGATATACGTTCTCATAATGTTAACTCAGAATACTAAAAATACACATTGAAATAATGTAATATTTTGGGTGAAAGTAACATTAGTAAAATGTTGTAAGAAATATTTTAGAAGTGTTTAAATAATGTTACAATCGCAAAACAAGCAAACAAATACCTTCTAATGTGCTTAGAGTTAGTTAGTAAAAGTTTGTAAAAGACATTTTAGGAAACCTTTAAATAACGTTATAAATTTACAAAATTAAATACATATATATATATATATATATATATTGTAATCTTTAAATAATGTTATAATCACAACAAGAAAACTCTAATTTTAATGTTCTTAGATATACATATATATAAAACAATGTTTTTAAGCACTAGATATATCACCTTGAATATTAACCTACATGTAAATAATCTAATATTAACTGAACCCAATTAACGTATATGCTTTAAACTGTAAAGGTTCTTTTGCATTAGCATCCAGCTAAGCATCATTACAGCCTATAGAACCTAGCAAGAAATGTGTGAATAAATATGAATTGTTCTTAAACTTAATGCAGCTTAATTCCCTAGTTCATTTTGTGCCCTCATCCCTCAGGCTGTAGGAGAAGGGGACAGGAGGAGACCCATCAGGGATGACACCCCGTATAAACACATTAACTGCCGTGCTAGAGCGCTAGAGTAGCCTTCTTTCAACAAGCTCATTAGTGTCACTTAATTAAAACGGCAGCTTTTGACTTTGATGCAAGAGGAAGCCGTGGTAAAAAGGTGCCCATTATGGAAGTGGAGCGCACACAGTGACACGTAGCAAACATTCACGCAAAAATACAGCAACGGCTTTGAAGGAAAGAAAGATGCAGCTTGTTGGGAAACAAGGAGAAGCGGAATAAAAGAAGAGGCAATTTTCCTGGTGATAGATTGTGGTACACAGTAATGGACCCGAATTATACCTGTTTCTTGCAACCTGCATAAAACGTTATTAAATGCACAGCAGCTTTGCATAAGCCAAATTAATCAGCCTCTACGTTCGCCATGGCAAATCACGACCTGAGCTTATTGATCATGCTTTTGTTAGAGCAGTGCTTTCTTAAGAGCAAAAGACTTAAGTCAGCGAGGCAGCGTGTGGAACGCTCTCGTCTGTATGGATGGAGAAAGAGAGAGAGGCAGCATTGAAATGCAAGCACCCATTCTGCACTAATTAAAGCTACAACTCCTGAAATGCCATAATAACTGTTAATTACGGGCTCTGCTTTTTTCAACGTAATTTGCTAATTAGTCGCTACATTGGTGTGGCGTCTCCGGCTGGTTATTGGCAGGGCTGAGCGACAGCTACTTGTGACTGGAGTGTAAATGACACCATTACGAGGTCCAGCAGCACTAGCGACCTGCCAGAAAACACTTAATTGCTTCTAGAACAATCTGGCAAAGAGGAAGACCTTTATTCCATTTCTAACGTCCAGAGCTTCAACTCTTCTGTCTGTAAATGTAACTATTACTTTGCAGTATTTCTTGTCTTTTCTTAATTACTTGACTACTTGTGGTTCTTGTTTTCTACGGTGTGGATATTGTGAGCTTTATGCCTAATTGTACAATTTTATGGCTTGTCTTGACTTGGTAGCTAATAGAAGGTTGAAGACCACCTGAAATGGTCTGCAGAAGGCTGTATTCTTTCCCGTCATGCATATTTCCTGTAGAAACTTTAATAAGGCTCTTATATATAAAGCCTTTAATTTACACTGCGCACTGGAAAATGTTTTTTAATGTTGTTGTTTTCATTTTTTTTTAAGGTTTTTTGTTTCATTTCAACATTCAGTATTTATGTCACATCCAAAAAAAGGTTTTTGTGTGTTTTAACCACACCCCACCAAAACATTCAGTATTTACACCACACCCTGTAAAAAGGTTTTGTTTGTTTTACACCACACCCCAGCAAAATATTTAGTATTTATGCCACACCCTGTAAAAAGGTTTTGTTTGTTTTACACCACACCCCAGCAAAATATTTAGTATTTATGCCACACCCTGTA
>JAUMHI010000067.1:9156387-9188845 GCA_032359435.1 Enteromius unitaeniatus
TATATATATATAATAATTACCTTTTTGGTTACCTTTAAGTCACCTTTTTAAGAGATCATGTAATGTATTTACAAATAAAATATAATATACAAAAAATAATACTTAAGATAAAAAAATAAGACTTTAATAATAAGTTTTATCAATTGTTAATGAGGTCATAAAAAACCTTTTACACATCTTAAAAAGTTTAGAAGGATTTTTTATGCTTTTGAAAGAAGTTTTTTCTGTTAACAAAGATTGCATTTATTTGATTTAAAAAAATCAGTAAAACAGTAGTTTAGCAGAATAGTATAATAATTTTTATAACTAATTTTGTATTTTAAAATGTAATTATTTCATGTGATGCAAAGCAGAATTTTCAGCATCATTTCTTTTGTCTTCTGTGTCACTTAATACCATTTTTTCCAGTTCGCTTTTTAAGAGAATTCAGATTCAGATTTTTGTGTGTTTTTTGTAGCATTACGAATTAATATACCTTTAAACTATTTACTGTGTCCTTGCTGGATATATATACTGTATTTATTTATATCGAGCAAAAATATAAATATATATATATATATATATATATAATGAATGGTAATGCATGTAAATGCAATCTTTCTCTACTAATGTTTATAAATATTTACTGAAAAACAATCAAATCTCTGTGAGCAATCAGATTAATTGAGACAAATCTTATCCACTTAATTCTACTGTCTACTGAATTCCACCCATCATGAGCTGTATCAGAAGCATGCTTGTTTCCTTGCGTTCCTCAGCCCACTTTTCAGCAAGATAAATGCGACACAAGCCATGACTTCCCCTGAAGTAAATACTGTAAATAATAAAAGACGCTTCCCTCACGGCCATTTATAATGAACTGCGCACAAGGGGGTAAAGAGCAGAGAATTATAACATCAGACTGCATAGTGAAACACTGCTAACAAATTAGATTAATACAAAGAACAGAAATTTGCATAAGCCTTTTTTATTTACACAGGATTTTATTCATTGTTTTTAGAGTTTTACAGTAATTTTGCTGTTACCTCCGGGAACTTAGGAGCTACTTGTCATCATACCAATTTTGGTTCACCCCCCGCCCCAAATTCTAAGAAATTAATAGATGTGTTTCTCAATAGGTTGTGATGCTTTTTGGCTGAATTTGGTCTGTTAGAATCTTGAATCTGCTCCAATCCTCGACCCATTCTTTTTTTGGGCTTCTTTCCTGAAAACACACATTTATTGCATAATAATGATTATGCATTAGCCATATTTATGGGGCTAAGCTGCATCTGAGTGTGGGAAACTGACCTTTATGTTTTCGGGAACGCGGACAGCGAAACCATTTTTAGCTGTGACCATGTGCAATCCAATCACAACCTACAAATTTGCACTTCATTTATTATGTAATACTCACTTCAAATGTAAGAAGATCTTTTAATAAACCAAGCATGGACTGGCAATTCTAACCAAATCTTCAGCTTTTTTAAAAAACAAGCTCTGCAAGCTCTCTCCTTTATGAGATATTCTTTATTTAGCCACCAGAAAATGATCCTCAGCTGTGTTGATCATATCCCATGTCTATCAGAGCCACTTCTCAATGTGACCCATCCTCAGTAATTAAACCAGACACAAATAAGAAGGTGATGGCATCTCCGCTATAATGCAACTCTTTCCCAGGATTCTGCGAGATAATCAGGAGATTTTCCCTGTCTATTATCCCGCCTAATCTCCATCCACTAATTAACTAGCACTCTTGGAGCTAGATGAGCAAATCCAGCAGTAGTTCAACAGCGAGCAGATGTTCAGAGCAGAGAGAGAGTGAACCTGAAAGTCCACACACAAGAGATGGAGCCAAAGGAGGGATTTGTGAGAGGAAGTGGTAAGCAGCTAATGCCAATCAAAGCACTTGTTAGGAGATTTTGTTAACATGATTAGAATCAGAAAAAGTTTCAAATTTGACTTGGTGAGTTGATCCCAAGGAAATATCAAACACAGTATGGTATAAACATGCACAATGCACAGTGTGGCTGTGTAGAGTATGTTCACGAATGTATTCATCTTGTGGATGTCAGTTTCCTGCTTTTAAAGTAAGTAGAGGTACGTTATAAATTTTATGGATGCTGCTGAAATACACTTGGATTAGTTTAACACCTTGTACTGTCTTGGTGCAAAATGAGTTTCTAGCATGAAGTTGCAGAATTGTGAAGCAACAAAATCACAGCCAATAAAAAAATATCTGGCATTTATATACCAAGAAAAGGATCAGAATCAATTTCTAAAATCCCAAGAATAATCATTTAATCTTTTCCAGTGTTTTAAAGCAAGAAAACCTATATTTTCTTTTTTCTTTGCACAAATGAACTTTGATTCAAAGAAGTCACCACATTCCCAGTGTAGTCCAGCTCACCAAATGAATCATTTAATAAGTATCGACTACACTCTTAAAAATAAAGGTGCTTAAAGGGATAGTTTACCCAAAAATGAAAATGTGATGTTTATCTGCTTATCCCCAGGGCATCTAAGATTTAGGTGACTCTCACAAACAACTGCTGTTATACTCAAACCGTTGCTGTCTGTCAGTCATCAAATGAAAGTCAATATAAATCATGTCTTACCTCTTATACACCACAAGCTTCAACTGTCCTCATTCACAACAACCATTTCTTTCTTACCTTTTTATAAACTGAAGTACCTTCTTTCACCACAGAGGACCTTTTGTGAAACAGAAAGATTCTTCAGATGTTAAAGGTTCTTTATGGAACCATTTAGCCAAAGAGGTTCTTCTATGGCATCGCAAGCACCTTTATTTTTAATAGTTAACAGTCTCGCTGAATCCATTCAAGTTTTGAATCAGCAACAAGTTTTCATTACTAAATCAGGATAGAGAGCTTCGGGAAACTTTCACCCAGCCCCATGCATTTTTCTAATTTCGGTCATTTTCATTTGTTTTCTAGATGTTCGTATTAGTGTAAGACCTTTCGAAAAATGTTTCATTTCATTCTCATTGCCGTTTTTTCCTCATCTAAAGGACTCTCATAGGAGCCTCAATCCTTTCTTGTCTCTGGCAAATCAAACCCCTGCCAAATCTGATCAGGTAGACCATGAATGAGGTCATCATCTGGAGACAGTTGTCCAGGCGGAGCGAGAAAGCATCTTGTTGTCCTTTTATTTGTCTCTGCTGAAGACAGGATAGGACAGGTGGAAGAATGTGGACGTAGTGGCTGTCAGTATGAGTTCTCGGTGCCTTGACTTCACTCTGCTGTCTATGAATTATTTGTGGAGCCAGCGATGACAAAAGAGCGTGTCTCATCAGACGCCACCTCGAGCTCGTTTGATATTTGTGAGAAGAATGACGTTGAAACATCCATATTCAGGGTGTTATGTGTATCCGTTGAGCATTTGTACAGCTGTACACACACACATCTACGCCTTTGATTTGTGGAGAGAGACATATGATAGCCCATTTCTGGTGGAGATGGGAAAGTGCCTCTCAGCGTTGTGTAAGCTGTCTGCTGACACGTGCAGAAAATCGTTCACATGCCTGGAGCGTAGAGTTGGTTAGCTGTCTTGTGTTATAGAGATGGGCTCTGTGTACACTGCAGGGACTTGTTTCAATTCTGTAATGATTGCTGGATGTGCCATAACAAGGTACAATATTTTACGTACCATCTGAGACATATTTTTCGATCCCTGTAGAGACACATCAAACCCGTGCAGTGCACGGTTTATTAGAAAGTGCAGTTTATTAGCGTAAGTGATGAAAAATAAATGTGAAAACAAAAGTGAGATTGTACATAGAAAACATGCATGCTTTGAACAGTCAAGTCATTTTTTTAATCTAGTGCTTTATACTCTCAAAGCGGCTTCACAGTGATAAACAGGAAAAATAGTGCTATCAAGGATACAAACTGTATAAAATGCAGGTAAACTCCAAATATTCTGTTGAAAAATAGCTCTACAGAATGACTGTCACACATAAACAAAAACCTGTTGGCTAAATTTTTGTAGTAAATCGCCTTTTAATGTTCCTCCCCAACTTCCTGTTTCAATAGGAAAAGCATCAACAAAGGAAAGGAAACTCGTAAATCTCGTAAATATGATTATTTTAACGTCAGCCAGACAATAGGGCTCTGTATACAAAAACTGTGAATGGAATAATACGAAATAAAAGAAAGAAAAAAAGATACTTTCACAATACGAGGCTAAATAAACTCAAAACGAAAGACTAGACATGAAGACAAAACAAAAATCAACACAACCGTTAGCCAAACAAACTCTCTCACTCGAATCTGTTTTCCTCTGTCTCTCACCCTGGTCTAACCCACCACTCAATTCACTTCCCCAGAGAAGACAAACAGACAAAGAAGAGGTATAAAGCCAGTGTTTGTGTGCAAGAAAACAAAAGTAGTAAATCTGCCAGCCCCCAAGGTACGGGACCCTCCCAGCCCTTCTAACCGTTAATCAGCCCTGCCTCTGTGTGTGTATGTGTGTGTGTTAGCTGGGCTAATGATTTCCCAGCTAGACCACCACACCAGCCCCCCCACGACCCCCTGAGCTAGCCCCCAAAATCAATCTTGCTCTCATGAATTATTGAGTTGTTTGCCTTCAGCCTTTTACAATAGACACGAAAGGAGACCTGTCTCCCTCTTTTCCTTTCTCTCTGAGACTATTTTTGCTCTTTTTCTGTCTCACTCTATTTCTATCATTGGGATGGTTTGTTGGGGACTCTGTCAAAGAGGTTTCCAGAGGTCAGGTCATCTTTCTTGCTAGGTGAAAGTATGGACTGCGAGTGTGCTTTTGGCTAAAGAGTCAATTTCCTGCTGGGTCAACGCAAGATGCTGCCTGTAATAAGGATGCCAAAAGTACAAGTACTTAAGTGAATGCAGTCTCTCTGTAGTAATGATGCTGAGTACAACATCTATGTGTCATTTAAAGCATTTTTGCTGTTTATAGGAATGTTGCTGTGACGATCAGCTGGATGTGCCAGCAAGACTTTGGATGGCACTCCAGCTCTCCATTAACTGTGTGTATGTTTACGTCTGATTTCATTCATGGACTCTCAGCAATGAACTCATGTCTCCACCCACTCGTTGGTTGTCCTGGTGTTTGATTGCTTGCTCCACCCCTTGACCTACTTTCACCTGTATATGACCCGGAAGTGCTTGTATGTTGTCACGGTTCTATGTTTACGTTACTCTGCCTTAGTTCATCCATGTTCTTTGTCTTAGTTTAACTACCCATTGGATTATTCGTTGACGATCTCTGCCTGGATTGGGTTATTCCCTCTGTCTCTCCCTAAGGACCCTGTTTCACGGTATTTCGACCCTCTGCCTTGTTTTTCGACTCTGCCTTTGCCTCTGTCTCCGCTAATGTTGTCTGCCGGCTCTTGATCTGTTCTGCCCTGACCCTGAGTATTGGTTTTTAAACCGTTTGCAATTGAACTCGCACGACTCGCGTCCTAATTCGTAACAGTTGCATATTTTGATATTTTCTTATACATTTAGAAATATTTGACATTATTTTGAATTTTTTTTTTTACATTATTTAATTATGTTCTATATTATTAGGTTATTCTTTAATATTTGTATTTATTAAAAATATTATTCTTTTAACTATAGATTTAGATATTTAATATATTTAAATTTTTATTTATTTATTATTAAATTCTTTTAATCCTTTAACCAATGAGGTAGTATAATTGAAGTTACTGTTTCCATGTTTGGCATTGATGAAATATTCTGAAGGCTTGACGGGATCCCTCAACAAATTACAAAACATTAACATGCTACAGTAATTCATTATCTATTTGTGTTTCTAGTTCAAGTAGTTATATTACCACCACAAAAAAGGTAGTTGAACTCAGCAGTCCAACAAGGGGTCTTGTAATAGAATAACTGTGCCTACAACACCGAATATAAGCATGAATATGATCCAGGTGAACCAGTCATCAGCTAGATTTCCATATCTCCAGGGACCTCTCAGTTTGATTGACAGCTCTCTGTTCCCACACTGGGGTGAGCAATTACCAGTCCTGCATATTAAGGACTGCTTGTGTAAAATGATGCTCCCGCGTGATTTTCTTTTTCTGTGTAGTTTTTTTGGAGCTGCATTTATGCATACTTTAAACTGAGAGAGAGAGAGAAATTTAATCTAAAAGCATAATAGCAAGAGTTACGAGTGAGTCAATCCATAGCTGTGATTTAATCATGGCATGACATAATTTGAGTGACCTCACATTTAGTAATCATGTCACACCCTTTTTTGAGTCATGGAACTGGTATTAAAGCAATAGTTAATTGCAAAATGAAATCAGCCTTGTGTCATTCGATACCCATGTGACGTACTTTCTTCCTCGGAGCACATGAAAAATGTTCATGCTCCGAAGTAGCAAGGAGCTGTCAAATACCGAAATTTTTTAAAAAGCACCAAAAAAATTTCAAAATGATCTGCATACATTAAGATACTGCTGGTAAAAATGCATTACATCAGGTTTGACACAATGACAATGCAGCATCAATTATATTTCATGACAATGACATTAGACTTGGCCCAACATATCTTATGAGTGAGAATGGGATTTGCAAACTATATGTCACATTGGTTTAGAGTAAATGATCACAATTTTCTAAGCCTCTACATTAACAGTTATTTCTCGATTACATTCAGTTCATGATGTGTGATATACTAATTAATTAACATACGATTTCGTAACTGATATTATTTAATACTTAATAATGGCATAATCTGCAAGTGTGTAAGAGAACAAGGCGGGATTATACTGTATGGGTTTTGCATTCACTTTAACAAAATATGCCTCTTAAAATATCACTTCTTTTTTTAATTACACACATATGTAAATGCACACAAGAATATGTCTAGTATTTCACTTGGCATGATGGTATTGACACTGTTGCAATAGTGGTATCATGTGACTGCTGCTGTCAGCATTGAATTCTCACCACTACATCAGGAGCCAATTCTACAGCATTCAACAAATTGATTGAGCTTCTCAAATTAAATTGTTTTTTTTCATGTTTTATTTTTATAAACATGCAATTTTATGTACACACGCCAGTGCTATAAAACAAAGCCTGTAAAAGCAGTTAATGCATGTTATAACTGATTTATTACTTGTGTTATTAATGTGTAATAACACAACTTTAAATCTCTTTGTATGGACTTGGGCAATATGGTATAATTTGAATGGTATAAAATAAATGGTATAATTTAAATCATGCAGAATAGTTGGTGAGGCGAGTTCAAGGAGAGAGAGAGAGCCAAAAAATACAAAGAAAGTGGATAGGGAAGACCTCCCTCTCCCAATCTCTCTCTCTTTCTGATTCACTTGGAAGTGTGCGTTAGCCCTCATAAAATATTAATGTTGGTTGTGCTCAGAGCCATAATTGCCATCTCAGCCTGTGAATAATTTATGCTGCTGTGCTGTTCACATGGGCTCATTTACTCTTGGTGTGGCTCGCACCATACAGGAATATGGCACAGGCAGCCATAGCCGCTGTTTTGCATTTAGTAATCAAATTAGATTACCTCATGCAAAAGCTTCTCTCATCAAGATATCAGCCCTAAATTTCAGGAAATGCAAAAACCTGTTTTTTTTTTATCGTAAACCACTGGCAATCCAGTTTATCCAGGAGCTAAACACGCTGAAATAACACTGTGTTTCAATTATGCCATTGTCGTTCATCTCAACATACTCTGTTTCTCTATTAAATTATGCTCATTATAGACATACAAGATTACCAACATTGCACAAGTTTTGTTTACTGAGAGAATTTTGATTGAAAATGTTGATATTTATTGATCTATTGATCATGACAGCTGCAGTCTGTATAATAGAATAGAATAGAAATATGTTTTTTTCTACAGTAGACAAAATACAAATTGGATTGGAATTGGTTTTAAGTTAAGAATATTTTTTTCACACTCTTTATTCATATTTTTGAGTGTTTATTCATTATGCTGTTCATGTTCCAACCTGAATTAGCCTTGCCTCGTCATAACCAATTATTTGACATTTTAAAGAACAATTATTTAAAAACATACTTATCATATAAAAAAAGATTATACAAGTCATTGTATAAATGAATGACACATTTATATATTATATATATATATATTTAAAGAAATTAACCAATCCAGACAGAATTGAAAACTCACATTCACATCCATTATTGTACTTTAAGGAGGTTTGTTTTTTTTTCTGGTTGTTTTTCTGCTGAATTCATCAGCGGTGGTGTATTTTGATCTGTTGTGGAGAGGTCACAGGTGTCTCACTGTTAGCTCGTATAAGTAAGTACGGCTCCACACTCAACCTCTCTAGTAATTGGCCTTCATTGGAGTGCCCTTAACTGAAGACGACAGCAAGGTCCTTTCAATTATGGAACTGTAGAATGACTGTGAGTGTGTGTTCATGAGATGATACACACACACCTGAGTGCTCTTTGCCATATAACTGGGCTTGTCTGGCCACATTAGGTCAAAAGTATTAAGCAGGCTCCTGATATTAACCTGA
This sequence comes from Enteromius unitaeniatus, assembly GCA_032359435.1. NCBI lineage: Eukaryota > Metazoa > Chordata > Actinopteri > Cypriniformes > Cyprinidae > Enteromius > Enteromius unitaeniatus. The sequence continues at coordinate 9,164,900 of JAUMHI010000067.1, forward strand.
CACTTATAAAAGCACATTTCAAAATGGTTACACTGTTCACACACAAATGCACATCTACAGTGTATTTGGACACTGAAGTCACACTTTATGTTGGAGTGTCATTATATTAAAACAAAGTAGCAGCTGCAAACAGATTTTCTAATTTCACTTTTTAACTAAATCACAAATTGAACATTCTTGAATGAATTGTGAGTATGTTTTTAACAGTGCATTCTTGGATTGCTTTCTTTTTCGTAAGGATACATATGATGCTGCCTTCAAATTTGGCTAAAACGAGGTGTCTTACTAGGCATCATAATTAAGTTACCAACCTTTTGGAACAGGCTTTGTGTCGCAATGATGCTTTTGGAACAGAGGAATCGTGGGAGTGTTTGAAACCGAGTTATAGAAAGAATAGCTGATTCATTTTCTAACACATTCAGTGTCATATTGACAAAAGAGACGGACAGAATTGCAAACAAAGAGGCAGGATAGAAATACATGAGAAAAAAGGTCCTGACAGACGGGTATGTGCCATGGCATTATCCAGTTAGACACACACACTGTTTGTATGCCAGTCAGAGCAGCTGGTATTGTGCTGTTACAGCTCTAATGCCAGTCTGTGAGTGAAGGGTTTGTGCTAGTGCCCATGAATGTGCCCGCTTTCTGCTTACCATGATTATGAGAGAGACAGACATGTTTTTCTGTTTGGATGGGAACTTCTGTGTGTGTGCGTGTGTCTTTGAATCGGCGAGCTGTCTTAGCAGTGTTTTCCTGTGCGACAGATGGACGCTTCACATTTCAGCACACTGCCTGTTGCTGTGTGTGTTTGTCTGTGCATGTGTTTGTGTTACTGAACTTTTAGGATGTGTAAAAGCTCATAGTCTCTTTAAAAACGTAGTACGGTGGTTCTTCAGATCAGCAACCTTTTTTAAATCAGCAACCTTTTTTGCAGATATTTCATTCTCTGGGCCAAAGTATTAATATATTTGAACAAAATTAAATATATTTTTCATGGTAAAGAGTTTTAATTTATTTGATCATTTTTTAAAATCTATATACAAATTATATGTGTGTAAATGGACATTTTACAATTATAAAAATGAAGTTATCAAATATTTTACAAGAGTTTGTTTATTTGCTTATTTAGTTGTTGCAGCATATGATTTTTGATGTTGTTTTCCTAATTGATTTCAAACTGCGTATGTCCCTCTGTAACGTTTTTCCAGGTAGATGTAAGGAGGACGCAGGAGTCAAAAACGTATAGTAAAAAACAAAAGACTTTTAATATAACGAGAAACAAAAAGGTGGAGCAGTATCCATAAAGTTCTGACATCGAAGACATAAACAGAGACACTGGTAACATTTGGGGAACATTCGGGGTTGATCGACAAACTCTGAAAGACTGAAGGCAACTTAAATAGGAAATACAATGAACGCTAATTAATGACACACACCTGAACAGAATACACAATCAAGGGAAACTAGGTCACAAGACACGTGGACACACAGAGCACATGGGGAGCATAAACAAAACATGACATAACATGAAACATAGAATCAAAACTAAACCACGGATGTTACACCCTCATAAACAATCTATTTTAAATCAGACTTAATTCAAACTTTACTGTCAGTGATATGCTATTGTACTAAGTTACTAATAAAATACACAGTGTGCTATTCACTATAAAAAAGACTATTATATGCCCTACCCTTCTAGCTGCTGTTTTACCTAGGAGTATGTCAACATATAAGAAAATTGCGCTCATCAAACTATTTAAAGGGATCTTTGTGGTACCAGTAGGTGTTTTCTTAAGAGTTAGAATCAAAAGATCTTTGTAGAACTTACAAAGGTTCTCCTGTGGCATCAAAATCACCATGTTTGTTCCTAATTGGATCTGTCTAATTTCACTGTCAGAGGTTTGGTGAACTTGAGAACTGGTCAACAGGCCTATTTACAGTGTTTATCTACTCTGTATTACCTTTTCAGAACATTCAATGGATTCCTTCAGTTCAACCCTGACCAGTAATTTTTCTTCCTCTTTGCAGATTCTTTCTCAAGTTTTTCCTGAAATGCAATCAGAACTGCCTGAAGAATGCAGGAAATCCACGAGACATGCGGCGCTTTCAGGTAAACCATTCATCTTTAGCATTTCATTCATTAGCTCATTACTTTTGCTCACTTTCCAGCCATCCATTCTTCTAAGTCAGTGTTTCCAACTCTCTTTGTCTGCTTTTGCTGATTTAGTCTGGTTCTGGATGTTTTTGCATACTGGTGTAGAATATCTGGAATAATTGAACGCTCAATAATTTTTTTTTTTTCATGTGTGAAACATTCCTTTATCTGCGAGCAGTTTTACTCTCTTCAGGATTTGATGGTAATACAAATCTGGCTCCGAGCCTGTAAACACACTCTGCATAATTGCACAACAGTGTCACTCACGCAGTGCGCGTGTGTTTGAGTGTGAGACATTGAGTAAATAACCTATCACTGCTTTGCAAGAAACACAAGACCTTGACCTCTAGTCATTCATTGGTATGTGACCCTTGCTGCTTTCACAAGCACTCTTACACAAACACACACACACTTTCTCTAGCCACTACTTGTTAATTCGATCCTAACACTGTTCTAATGGATCTTTTAAAAACAACATGAAATGACTTTGTTTACTTTCTTATTCAAATTTTAGAAAAAGGTACAAAAGGTGTTATTGTGGCGATGCCTACAGCCTGTGTGTAATTGTCTTTTCTGTCCTGTTAGTGTTAGTAGAATAAGTTATGGTGTAGTCATGTTTGCTGATTTATAGAATGTCTGAATGGACTCAAAGCTACCTACATTACATGCTTTATTGAACTTGTTCCAAAATATCTGCCCATTTTGGATCAGTATTCAGTGTTGAAGTAAGATATTATCTGAGCAGCTGTCCTTATAGTTCTGTCTATAAACGAGTCATCTGCAGCGATGTGAACTCACAGTGATTGTGTAATTAGCAGCAGAACGCAGTCATATTTTACAAGTGAGTGTGCAAAAATGCAGGCGAGAGACTTTCCATCACACACAGAGCGGTGGCCGCTTGCAGTCTCAGAAGTTTCTTCAAAAAATTCTTATAAGAAAACAACAAATGAGACATGTTGAGATACAGTAAGAGAACAGTGGTGTATTTTATAGAGCTCCATTATTTACTAAGCCTTAAGAGGCTAGAGGAAACGGGTGATTACTGCTTATAAAGTTTTATCACTCAAAAAAATTATTCCCCAACACTGTTCGGTTTATTTAAAAAACACGTTTTCATTTAACACCATTATGTTTGGTTCCCTATTTAAACAACTGCATTGTGTTAAACTGACTTGAAACTGTTTTGTTTTGTTTCAACTCAATATTTTCATTTTGAAAGAACATGAATGATTTTACTTGTGTAACTAGGAAGTGGATTTCCCCTTTCCATCATTCTTTACACAGGGCTGGATAAGGAAAGTAAATCTTGAAATAAAATGTTATTTTAGGCATTTTTATTTACTTGTTAATGTTTAATGTTCTTTTATGTTTGTATTTAAAAGACCTTCTACTATGTTGGTGTTTTTGGAGGTTACCATTGTGGTAAAGTGTAGAGCATGTGCTTAGGGTACTGCTAAAATGAATCAAAGTTGTTTTATTAATAATAATAATACTTTGGGCATGCCATGGATGTATAAAAACCATCCTGCATGTTATGATTATTAAAACTATATTTGATCAAATTGGTTTAACCCAATTAAATTTTATCGCATTAATTTCTTTTTTATGAGTTGGGGCTACACATATTTATTGGATGAAAATCCTGCCTTCAGTTAAATTGAGTTCATCCGATGAATCATTTTTCTGAGTATATAGATATTTTTCTCACACAAATGCATTGATTTGCTTCAGAAGGTCTTTATTAACCCCCGGAGCCATGTGGAGTATATAAAAATGGCTGGATGCACTTTTTTGAGCTTCAAAACCTCAACCCCATTCACTGGTATTATAAAGCTTAGAAGAGAAAGGATACTTTTTAACTCTGACTGTATTTATTTGAAAGTAGAAAGTTGTATACACCAAGGAAGGCTTAAGGGTGAGTTTCAATTTTGGTCAAACTGTCTTCTTTAATGTCCATTTCATAATGAAATGTGTTGCTTAATGTCCAATGTGTTGCTGTCTAGAAGCAACAATTGAGATATTAAAGGGAATCACACCTCTAAGCATCAAGGACTATGAGTGGTAAAAAAAAGAGAGAATACAACGAAAACATAAGTATATGCTTAGCCACGTCCCTTAGAGACTTACCTCTCTTGACCAAGTCCTTTCTTTTTTGAAGAGGCAGAATTTCCTCTCAAAGCTCAACACCAATTGAAATAAGAGGCTCTATGTGGGGTACCAGGGGGCCTTTGCAGCTTAAGAGAGCCCGTTTGTGCCGCTCATAATGGCAACCTCCAACACTTATTATGTTCTTCGCATTGTCTCAGGGTGCACAAGTGCTGCCCGCTTTTTAATTGAATTAATCCGAGCGAACCTCTATCAGCAATCAATCGGAGAGAGCTGGGCATTGTGGGATAGGCAGAGAAGTGTGTTTTATACGCGGTGTTAATTAGTGTACAGCATGGAAATTATCAAGTGCTTTAATCGGTGAGGCTTCAATTCCGGTTGTTGCCGCTAATGACAAAAAAATGACATACTTTACTTTAAAGTGACAAAAAAGATACAATTATTTTTCTGTCATTTATGCACATAACCTTTCTTTTCAGGTGGTTGTGTCGACGACAGTGAGCGTAGAAGGACACGTTCTGGCTGTTTCGGATAATATGTTCGTGCACAACAACTCCAAACATGGCAGAAGAGCTCGGCGACTGGACCCCTCGGAGGGAACGGCGCCATATCTGGAGCACGGTGAGTTACTGCGGTTTAAACATCAGGACTTCAGCAGAAAAATGGAATTGTATACATTTCCTTCTGTTGAATTGCCTTCTAAATAGAATTGGGAAGTTGTATTCCTTCTATTGTGGGTTATGAAAGGTTCTTATTTCAGCTTTAGGAGTCTCAAACCACAGGTTGACATGCATGCAAGGTCAAAAAACACTATTTTTTTTTACAATATGCATTTATGTTTTTTTTATTCACTTAGAGCTCTGTTGCACACTGCATAAAAGGGAGTTTTCAAAAATCCATAATAGAGGCACTTTAATGAATCGGACAGTTGATGCTCAAAATGCTAAGCCTACTCATCTCATCCCAATTGGTTTGGAACAGGAAGTAACAAAAAATGGCAAGATGAGGTTGGCTAGTTTGTAAAAGGGGACCCTGACAGATCATGTAGACTCACACTTTATTATACTGTGATGAAATATGCAGTAAGCCTCTGCAAGCCTCTGACAATAACCACACAGACAAATCTACATTTTATTAATAGTGGCTTGATACAAAATCTTAAACTCCATCCAGCATGTGTGAATGAGTTGCTGAGAGATAACGCTTAGCTGTCGAAGTCATCCGTGAGCTTTGGCCCTTTAAGTCACTTCTCCAGTGGTGCGGAGAGAGTAAAAGATGAAGCAGAGATTAATTAAAGCACTAACCTGTGCCCTCTCCATTCCTTTAACCCATGCCTCCATCTGCAGAAATTACTGTGGTGGGATTTAATTGAATGCAGAAGATAAAAATTATGCACAGAGCCAGATACATTAAATTCAAAAGCAACCCATATGAAAAGTAAGCATAGTTTTAATACAAAGAAAACCAAAAATCCAATGTACTAACCATAGTTTAACAATGGTATTTGTAGTAAAGCGGTGTTATACAAACAGTAATCAATACACCAAAAAACAATCAATACAATAAACCATGATTAATTTTCATAGGGGGAAATTAATGTACTTTACTTTTTATATGGTACGCTGAGATACACAGCACAAATAAACAGCAATATCATGAGCAACTATTCTGTTGCTTTTATAAATGCTGACATTTATAGTCAGCATTTCTTTATCCTCCATCTTAGATGAAAACTGCTGTTAATTAAGCTAAGCTAAGTTTAGCTTCCCTACGCTCTCACTCGCTATTCCCTACATTACTTCACTATTATAGTCCATTGAATAAGTGAACAAAAAAACAAGAGATTGGACTTGTAAAATGAGTGGAAATTAATTTGTGAATAGGTATTTTCTTGCAACCATCTGTTGAGCACACATACACTGTTGAGGTCCATTATGGGATTGAGTGAGTTTACTCTATATTGTCAACCATGGTTTTGGATACCAATACAAATGGCTGCAGAATCTGCATTTTTACAAATATTCTGGTCACTGGTCCATCTCTGAAATGTTTATTTTGTCCATGGCTATTCCATTCTGACAGACATGGCAAAAGCATATATTGTTATTAAAAATGAGTGCTTTAATGCGCACATTGTTGTCAGTATACATCCACCTTAAAATCCTGCTGATGTAATGCAGCAGAAAATTCCGCTTTTGACGCCACATCCATCACATTGGATTTCTGACGACTGACACCTCGCTTAAATAATGCATGACAAAAATTGTCTCAGAATACCATTTCTACCTCGTTCGCTAAAGCTCTTAAAAATTCAGCAAGTATTCATTTGGGTAGATTTTGATTATCTGTATGTTTTAGGGTTGTCTTTGTGAGTTTACCTTTAGCGTAAACCCATCTGCGCATGCTGCCGTGCTTTACAAAGACTCTTGAAGTATTTATCTAGACGTCCGACCTATCCAATCAGTGTCCCATTTAGCCTGACAAGGATTTAGATGTCCAGGGAAATTTGTTGGATTTGAATGGAAGAACGGAACATATGATGTGGTGATTTACGGTCGTGGATGAATATGGTGTGATAAGCTGTGATGGTCTCTTGGGGTCTGTGGCCGCGTGCTGGCGGCATCAAGCGCTATCAGGAGGTCTGTTTGCATTTGGATGAAAGACAGAAAGTACAGATTTACAGTTTGTATTGACAGTAAGCCTCTGTTTTTTTTTTATTTTGGTCAGGGTTTCAGTTTATTACATTTCAGATGGATACGCTCAGGACATCCGTTCAATCCACAGCTTTAATTAGTGGTGCTTGTTAAGTTTTTCTGTTTGGCGGCTCAGTAAATGAGTGAAAACAATCCCACAGCCCAAGTTTTTCCACTGTTGTTTAGTGCATGCGACTGCTGTTATTTAATTGTATATTGTTTATAAGAGTGCAGATTGAATTATGAGCAAAGGGCTGATATTAATTGGGTTTGTATTAAGCCCTACACTTACCTCAGATCAGGTCTGAAATGTCTCATTGAGACAGCAGCAGTTAGAATAAACTACAGAGTGCTACTCCGATAACAACAACTGGCTGGATGTATTTATCTCCTGGAGCTGGAGGTTGGTGTGTGACCCCAAATACTCCAGCCTGCAGCATTAAATGAGTTTATAAGAAAGGGAAAACAGGAAAAATGGCTCAGCTGAGCGCATCCCAGCGGAAGACGGTCTCTCTGTCCCAGAGCACCAAGCACAACCCTAGGGACATGGAAAGGGGATGCAATCTGTCCATGGTGTGCACTAATGTGCTATATACCTTATGAGGGCAGTGGTTTTAAATTCGCTGTATGGTTTCTGTGTTTCTACTTTTAACGCGTTTTTTATCTAATTGGCTTCACTCTAATTTCAAAAGCCATTTTGTATATACTATATTCACTTTTAAATAGACAAATAGAAAACACAAGTCTGGTGTTGCTACAGCCAAGCTAATCTACAGGAATTATTGCTTATAACTATTGACAGACTTAATATGAATAATATTATAGTTAACGATTATTCAGTAATCAGTAAAATGAGTATACTTTTATTTATTTATAAAAAAAATATTATAACAACTCCTCCCAAATCAATTGCTAATACTAATAGTGATATTTATTTATGTATTAAGTCCTTTATTTACTTATTTATTTAGCTCACCAAAATATGGAAAAAATGTGTAGCGTAAATAAGTGTAATTAAAAGCTTTTGAAAATGCAGCCAGTGTGAAATTATGATAAAAAAGTATTTTTTTTCTTTGTTTTGTACATTTTAATCAAATATATTGTGACATGAAAGGACACATAGGAATATCCTAAAATTGATCTGCTTCATTTTGACTTTTGTTGTATGTTTTGTTGTATGTCGATCAAGTGTAGTTGCTCAGATGTGCATTGGCCTGTGTTCATACCCGTCTTTTGCTTTTGTGTTTTGTTTGTGAGAGTTTTTACATTGTAGATATATATGTGTGTGTGTGTGTGTGTGTGTGTGTCAGAGCAGCATGGTGAGCAGATGGCTTAGAGAAAGCCACAGAAAGTTTAATCCTATCAGATGGATTCATGCGTCTCCATCTGCTTAATCCAGCTACCATTTCAGCCTCCGCCAAAAACCTCCACTCACGCCAAGATTACCGCCACAGATTGCACCTCATCTTCCCTACTTTACCACCCCACCAAACGCCAAAGTGTGTGCCTGTACGTCTCATTTCACCCTCCAGGTCTGGATTTCTTTCCTTTCTAGCGTCTAACACAAGCATGACATGTAAAAAGAGAAGATTAACATGTGTTTACGGAACACGAGAAGTTGTTCTTTTCAGTAATCTAAAGCTGTTTGTGATTAGGACTTAGGGATGTTTTTTTAAATTACAAAATGTGTTTGGGGGGGGATGATATCGGCCACAGATTACATTTTTGGCCTTTGAGCTTTTAAATATGATAGCTTTTCGAAATTTAATAACCGAATGATTGGTATTTCGAAAATGTGGCAAGCCTTTGTTTTTGTGACCCCAGATGTTTTTTGTTTTTTCTTTGAAAGATTTAAAGTAAATTTGCTTGAATTATTTTCCAAATTTCAAATGACTGATATTTATCACTTTAACAGATATAATTACATTATATAATACTCAAAGAAATAGTAAAAAAAATATAAAAAATTGTAGCTATTAGTTAATTTATTTATATAGTCACTATATAATAGTCATTGTGTAAAAATATAATAATACTAATAATACTAATAGTAATTGATTGTTAAAGGTACTGTATGTAGGATTGACACCGAGTGGTTGAACTAGGTATTGCAGTCCAAATTCAAAATACTGGAGAGGGTTTTTTCACCCAGCCCTCCTTTTCAGACTTGACACACTCAGGTTGCCATGACCTTTAATTATTGTATTAGTATCAATGATCATGACATGACACACTGCAAAATAAATGGTCGAGGAAATATATTTAAAAAAAAAAAAAAAAAAATTGAATACACTTCATTTTACATATAAATGCTACACATCCCTGACTTATTCATTATATATATATATATATATATATATATATATTGGCTAATATGAGTTATAAGTGTTCTCAACTCCACTGGACATGTTTGGCCACATTTAAAGCCATTCCAGTGGATACAAACAAATAAATACATGAATAAATAACATCAATAAATAAATAAAATACATTTATTACTGATTCTTTATTATTTATTACTATCTTTTTTTATTTGCTATTTTAGGCATCGATCATTTTTTTATTTACTTTTAAGCACTTCTTAATTTAAATATATATACATATATATATATGTATATTAATATTTAATTTTTTATTTATTTTATTTCTTTTGACCATATTCAAATCCATACAAAAATTTTGAAAAAGAAAGAAAGCAAGCAAAGAAATGTATCACAGATTTACCTATGAAGTCAATGCTGAAAAAAATTACTTAATAATGAAATATATTATACTTTTTTAATTTTCCGTTTATTTCAGCCATTGTGGTTCTCATAAATGTTTTGTTGGACCTCATGTGTCCGATCATTTGGCACTGTTGACATGTTCCACATGCTGCTTGACTCTTCATGTTCACCGTAGCAGATCAGCTTAGCCTAGCAAGGTTACAATGCATCCTACCCGACTCACAGCGTGTGGATCTAACAATCACGCTGGCCCATCACAACCCTTCCTCTCTTTATATCTCATTACTGTGAGTGACGCTTTGGCATTTGGGAGCTAAATGCAGGTAAACGCCGGCTGGCTAAATTGCTTTCTTTGCCCCCTGCTAGCACGAGACTCTGCGTCTCGGAGGGGAGCAGACAGCTCTAATAAGCAAACTGACCTTTCTCCGTGGTGGTCCCGTTCTCACTCAGCCACTGATCCACGGCCGCCGCGGAGAGCAACAAACAGTACACGCTAAACGAGTCGCTGTACCTCGTCGCCCGGTGACAAAAACATGTGTCTTCTACAGCAGGAGGCCTAAGGTCACCTTATTTACACCAAGACATACGACCGCACTTTAATGGTAATGTCTTCTCTTAGGATACTTGAAGAATTGATAAGCAGTTTGGCTGTGGGTTTTTAGCCAAATAACAATTTAAATGAAAAGAGTTTCTATGGGCATACATTTATGTGTTTATTCGAAATGTTATTTCATTTCTACTGAATGTTACATTTCTACTGCATTTTTACACACTTCACACACATACATGTGTGTATATATATATATATATATATATAAAGATCAACTCTGAAGATGTGTGTGTGAGTGTGTGTGTGTGTGTGTGTGTGTGTGTGTGTGTATCAATAGTCTGGGTCTGGAATGGTGCAAAACAATACATTGAATAATAAAACCACAATAAAAAGTAAAAATCCAGGGATCTCTCTAAGGATATTAAGAGTGTAGCAAATCCTGAGTCACTCCTGGTATTATGATTTCATCATCAACTGTGACATATTTTCTAGTAACAAATGACTTGTACAGTATAGGACACAGAGGTATTGAGGTTGCATCCTTCTAGCTAAAAGAGACTCCATTGGCAGTCCTGCCCTTAATTTGAGGCGATGTCTCACTGTTCTGCTATAACTCAAGCATTTCCTTACTGTGCCCTCAAAGTATGGATATGCCAGCTCGGGCGTAGAGTTTGACTGGAATTCTTGGTGTAAATGATCCCTTGTTTTTACGCCTAATGTGTGCTACGAGAGCTGTGAAAACCACCAACACTTTTCCAGAGCCTGTGGTATGGGACTCTTAGTTGAATCCAGCTGTGTGAGTTTTCTTAGTGACATTTGTGTGTTTTTGGTTTCCTGCTCTGGCCTTGAAATAAGAGACTGAGAGGTGTCAAGACTTCCCTCAGACCCCATGAAATAAACTGCCTTCGAATGGCACCTTTAACCCCGAAATCTGCAACTTTTACAGCAGTGCTGATTCTGAATTTTAGAACGTTCTATACAAAACCTCTAATCATGGTTGAGTAATGCTAATATTGTACACTAAGACTGATGGCTTTCAGAGATGATTAAAGTCATCTTAAAATGATCAGTTTCAAAGTCAAGTTTTCATTTTTCTCCTTTCTTTAAATTGGTCCTGTGGCGTTTCCGGATGCAGCTGCACCTTGTATCAAAGCCATCAGTCCCAGTGAAGGCTGGACAACAGGAGGTGCTACCGTCATCATCATCGGAGATAACTTCTTTGATGGGCTGCAGGTCATCTTCGGCACCATGTTAGTCTGGAGTGAGGTGAGTTTGCAAGTTATATATTGCCATCTGTCCAGCTGAACTTTGCTTTTTCTCACTGCTAATTGCAACTGTGCGATCTCATTAGTAATTATAGGTATTTATACATAAAGTAATAATTCTTGAGCTAAACAGTCATATTGAGCTTGTAAGTAAACACTATTCGTCTCATAATCGTTATAATTTAAACTTTTTTATCTTATAATTATTTGGAAAAAAGAATTTATACTGTGTATAGATTTTTCGATTTTTATTTTTTTTCATTTTTTTATTTTAGATTTTTAGATTTTTTTAGATTTAGTGTTTTTAGATGCTGTTATCCATACTACACATTTAAAAGTCGAATCTAAACATGCAAAAAATGGATTGTTGACCACAATGCATTTATGATTACATTACCACGGTCTTTAATAAATAGTATTGCCTTATGAAAGAGATAAAGACACTACATAAACCTGTATATGTGGGAAACCGATATAATAATTTGCTTTTTTTTTTTTAGACTGTTGAATTATTGAAAATGAATGCATGCTTGACTCATGGCTGCTTTGCCTTCTAAGGTGTTGGGTAAAAAATATGATTAGTTCAAATAGTCTGCATTTAGTTTAGTGTAAATTATCTCATATAATACGACATTAATAAAAGTCCTCCAGTGCTGTTAGTTAAATGCCGTTTCCAGAAGCTGTCAATGACAGCCATTGTCCTATCAGAATACATTAGCATTGTGCTAGATTAACATTATGCAGGTGATTAAGTTACTGTGCTTAAGTGATTAAGAAATGTGATACTTTCAATAGCTGCTCAATTGTTTTGACATGTCTTTGTAGAAGAAACTGAGCAGCTTGGCTGGTTAACTGCTTAATAGCGGCGGGGTTTAAAGGTGCTCAAAACAGCGGTGGTGAATCACATACACAAACACATTGATCCGGAGTGTTTTGTAGTACTTCTCACTTCAGACCGACACTCTTCATGAGCACTTCTGAGTGTTCATCAAGCACCAACCCTGATACAAATTTCCCATTGAAAATTCAGCTAACCCTTTTGCTAAATGAGCTAATGACTGTGTGTGCTTGCTTGTGTGTGTGTGTGTGTGTGTGTGTGTGACGAACTACATCTGGTACCGATTAAATACACTGTGCTGAAATCTCCCTATAGCGGTTCCTGTGGACCTCGTAACCTTGTGACCTTTACCTCCTGACCCCGTAACCCCTGTACACGGGGGGCCCATCAAGAGCCACGTAGTTCCCTTCAGCTGCAGCGCCAGCGGGGATCTGATTACCACAGATAGCATCTAACAAGGGAGGAAGAGAACAAGAGCAGGGGAGGGTCCAAGGAAGATCTGTTTCTTTCATTTCTTCTCCTCCTACCCATTCACCGTCTTCTGAACACAGTCATTTTTGTCTGCATGTCATTCTCAAATAGCAGTATTCATTAGCATTGTGCTTCGAAGACACCCTTTTTTGGATTCCTTAGCGCCCTTGTGTCTTTCTATAGCATGTGTAGTATGTACTGCAGTTAGGAACAAATAGCCACTTAGCCATTTAGAAATAACCAGAATAGAGTGTATAATGATGACTAAACTGGATTGAGTTTAAACTTCGGTAACACTTTAGATTAGGCAACACATTCAATATTAACTAAAAATGTTCCCTCGGTAATCTACTAATTTGCATATAGATTAAGTCATGTAGTTTTTGTAGTTATGTTTAGGTATTAGGTAGGCTATTAGGGATCTAGAATGTGGTCATGAAGAATAAGGTGTTAATATGTGCTTTAAAATACTAATAAACTATTGCAATATTTATGCATATTTAGAATTAATTCATTTTTGTTAATCTTTTCATTCATTTTAGTTATTTCCTTCTGTTATTTGTATTCATTTTATATTTCTATTTAGCTCTAAGGTATTTTATTTTTAATACTAGCAACAATAAGCTAATAAGCACTGATAAAAAATCAATCAAACAATCAATCATTATATATATATATATATATATATATAAACATAAAATAATTATTTGTATTTATATTGATGTATTTTTAGATTACTTTTTAGTATGATTACTTTTGTATGAACATTTGAAGGCTATTCTGATTTCAGTCAGCATTTCTCCTTTTGCCATTTTGGATTTATTTTTCACATATTTTTCACATTTATTTTGCATTCTGTGATTGCTTGGCTAGAATTTGGCCGCAATGTCTTCTCTCAAAAGGAAAGCACGGCTTTTCCTGGTTACAATTTGGAACACTTTTGCATCCGGAGTTCGTCTAACGCCATAAATGCTGTCAAGCTAGGAAGTTCGCTTGTTTACTGTTTTGAAATTAAGTTTATGACTGTGAGAGACAAATGTTCAAAGATGTTTCAGACAACAGCTCATATGAACCACATGCACATAGATTCTGAGATGCTGAAAGACAGTGTGCTGTTAATTACGTCTCTGAGGAGCTCCACCTGTCCTCTTCCAGTCTTCATCTACGCCATCCCTTCACCACCCACCATAAACAGCCTGATACTGATTAGACTGGATTCATGCACTCACGTACAAACACACACATGGCACACACACACAGTCAGATTGTTTACTGATCAAAACTGGATCAAAGAACATAATCAGCCAGGGCAAATGAACAAGCAAAAAACAACTAACTTCTGCCAACAAATGCTGCTAGAGGTTTTCTCAGAACTAACTTCACTGTTCTGAGACGTTTTCTTTAACTTGTGGCAACTGTGAATTTTTTGTGGATTTATGAAGTCAGTGCCTGCTGCCTTTCATGTCACAGCAAAAGATGGGCACTAGTCAAGTGACTGTGTTTGCTGACGTTATTTCCCTCAAGCTTCAGAGCTAGTCACAGGGCATTTAAGACTCTATTGATTGGCTCAAAACAACTCAGCAACAGAACTGAGTGCCCGATGTCAAAGATGGTAGATTTCAATTCTCATACTTCCTGTGCCAGCCAAGCAACTACCATAGAGGGGAACAGAGGTGCCAGGTATCTAATGTCCTCTCTTTATCTCATTTAACAGCTCATCACGCCTCACGCCATCAGAGTTCAGACCCCTCCGCGTCACATCCCTGGGGTCGTAGAGGTTACGCTCTCCTATAAGTCTAAACAGTTTTGCAAAGGCACACCAGGAAGATTCATCTACACAGGTAAGCTGTTTGTCGTAAAACAAGAAACAGTAACACTTTATTTTATGGGATCCTTATTACAGATGTATTTAAACCCTAATCCTAGCCCTTAACAAATAGTAAACACATATTCTGTACTTAAATGTATAATTAAACTGTAAAACAGACACTTTAGAATAAAGTTTAACCCAAGAAACTTTTTAGAAAGATTATTTGGGTAAGACTTTACAATGTTTCATTTGTTAACAGTAGTTAATGTATTAACTAACATAAACAAACCACAAGCATTACATGCATTACAGTATTTATTTATCTTTGTTAATGTTACAAATACAGTAATTCATTGTTAGTTCATTTTAGCTCACAGTGCATTAACTAAAGTTTAAAAACACAACTTTTGATTTATTTTTTGTAGAAATATTGTACATTTTTAGTTCATGTGAACTAACGTTGTAAACTACTGTATCTTACTGTAAAGTGTTCCCATTATTTGTATAGAATGCATATGAAAGACTGCTGTTGATTTTTCTCACAAGCACACACACAAAACCACGCTCTGTTCAGAGGTTCAGCTTTGTTAGCTTAATTACTGTTGATGGAGAAAATATAACAGCTAATGCTCATAAAACCTGGTACAATTAAGGAAGATAACAGACTGCGTTTTATAGGCAACCATATTGAAGCCATTTTAATAGTGAAACAAACTGTGTAGCTTACATGAAACCGTTAAGGCGTAAATATACAAACAAATACCTCAGTTAAGTTTGGCCTAGTAGACTGTTCTATAAGCACTTTTTTTACACAGTAGACAAGGCCAAAAAATGCACATTGTTAAAAAACCCAAAACAACAACAACAGCCACATATATATGCAAAAAGCTGACCTTTTCTCATCAGTGTATGTGAGACAGCACAAATGTGTTTCGTTCTTACCTCATACCCCAACCTTATCAATGCCTACTTCTTCCATGAGGTCAAAGGTCGGTTTGTTGCCTAATTTCATGCTTATTTTTTTTCTTTTGCTGTTTGTTTGTACTTCCTCGCTGGTGTTAAATCATTACACACACACACAAACAAGAAGACACACTTGAAAGTGATTCTAAATCAAAGGCGAATTAAAAGAGAAAAATAGCTGATCTGGTGCACAGATGGATCTTATGAGAGGGCGACCGACTCGTTCCAGTGAGGAAGGGAGAGGGAAACAGTATGTGCGTCCACAGAAGTTAAGTGCCACGATAGACATGGTATCAGAGTTGTAGGTGGCAACCAGTGACACTGAAAGGAAGACACAGATGGCAGATTTATTATTTTATTTCTTTCACCCACTGCTCTGAGTATATCAGACGTTTCTCTCAAGCGCCGGGCAGAAAATCTTTGGAAACAGACGCAAATGTAGTAAAAATCATGCATTTGAGTGTAAATCTTTAAACTTATAGCTGTGTGCTACAGGTTACATTCAGCTTTTTGAACTAATCGTGTGCCTTGCTCTTGAAAATGAACTCAGGTTGGCACTTTTCAGGGCATCACCCACGTTAAGCAACTGGCACACAAAGATGGCAGCTGGCATGGGTATTAGAAGTACCCAGCAGACAGCTGGTGATGCTAATCAGTCTCTGTTAGCCGAGGCCGCTAGCAAAGGCTATTTGCATAGAACACTAGCAAACCCTCAGAACTAATTGAATCAATACAGGCAAAGCCACGGACGCCTCCCGCCGGGCTCTGGCTGGGCATTAATCAATGGCTACCTGGAAACTACAACTGAAGTCGGAATCTATAAATGGCTAAATCAGTCAACCACAACAAGAACATAAGTTGAACATAAGGTCTTGCAGACGATGATGCAAGAAAGTCTATGCTTTTGGCCGCTGCTTTACAGGTCAAGCTTTGTTTTAGATTTTTTTGTAGCACAATAAACTTACAAAACACACATTAGATGAAGTACAGCCGAATTAAAAAGAAGCCAAGCATTTAGATGTATTGTTCACATACAGCAATACACCTGATATACCTGGATAACTGCTTCCAGAGAGTTTCAGTCTGCTAAAATCGCTGCTTGAACCACTGATGGTGGGTCATATCTAGTTTAACTGGTCTAGCTGATTTCCCACCCTGGTCAGCTGGTGTTCTTCTTGTTTAACTAGTCTACCTAGTCTTTTTAGCTGCCCTTTTTAGTGTGTCCATCCCTCTAAAACCATCACATATGACATATTGCATGAGAATTTGCAATATATCACTACACTATTGTATGTTAGTGAATATCAGATAATTTATTATAGGAATGTATTTTTTAATGCATTCATGTACTATTTTTATATTTACATTATCTTGTCACCTTGTTTATGTAACCTACGCAGTGTTTGGCACATTACTTTCACTACCAGAGAAACCGGCAGTTCTTAAAAGTTGAGGAATTCCAAATGAAGTCTGTTATTTTGACAGGAAAACACAACAAAGAATATCGTTTAATCTTCATCTTCAAGAACCCGTGTATCTTCACAGAGTTTATGGCACGTCAAATACAGCTAAACTGCGCATCCATTGAGATGGACTGAGAAATGCTAATAATATTATAATAAATTATAGTAACGCCACATTTTATTGTCAGTAACTGTAACGTTAACGGCGTTGTAACGGGGAGAACAGTAATTCATTTGATTACTCGTTATTGAAAAAAATAACTTATTTCACGATAACTACTGGCTGCCTCTGCATTATCCCTCTTATTATACGGCTACTTGCCACATAAGGAAAAAAACTGGACATGAATATGAATTTGAAACATTTTATTGGCATATTTGTTTTAAATGAAGAGATTCCAGAGAGCTGTGTAATAAGTGTGAATAACTTCTCCCAACAAGGCAGACTATTTTCTGTTTAGTGTAAACAGACTCTCCGGAATTGTAATATCTCTCTGCATCCCTTTACCTGCTAAGACCAGCAAAACACTTCAGTCTGGTTTAAGCTGTTTTTTTTTTCAGCAGGGTTGTCTGTTTCTCTGTCTGTCTATGTGTGTCTCTCTCATTCTGGTGTTTCTGTTGTACTGGACACCATATACAGATCCCTGGGGACAAACTAATACATCTCATATAATTGACAGTGTAGGTTCTGTGTCACTTCTAAAACTGAATGTCAGCGGCGTGTGTTTGTTAGGAGGAAGTGCAAAGTGCCAATCGATAAACCATTGGAGCAACAGAGACAAATCCTGGAACTGCCGTAACATTCATAAGAATTGCAGGGAAACAGATCTGAGATGGAAGAATTTCATTTTAGAATTTTATATTAGTTTTTTATATATATTTACATGTCGTCACTTATTTCCAAAGTGAAAAAAAAAAAAAAAAAAATCATGAACTGATTAAAAAGTAAATGTTTAGTGGGAAAGTTTAAAAAAATAATGTGGTTGGTGAAACCATCAAAACAAAATGTTGTTGAATAGAGTAAAAAATACATGACAATTAAAATAAGTTTCATATTTTACATTTTTATTGTATTTCCGTACATAATTATAGCTTATAGTAATGTTTAGCAATTTAATTATAGTTGTAAAATCAGATTTAAATTGAATTAAAACATTTTTATGATAAATATGATCTATTTCTATGTCATGTTGATTTTGCTTTCTGAAGCAGAGAAGTTTCATTGGTGAGTTAATTTGTTTCCAATCATTTTAACCAAATATCGCCTCTCAATCACAAAACAGCTTTTCTGCTAGCATTTCTGTTTGCTATACAGGCAGTAATTGGTGACGTTAAAAATTCTGCGGGATCTACTGCTGCCAACTTAATGCTTTATTGTCGGAAGGAACGAGCACCTCCAATTAGATTACAGGCAATTCCAGGTCACTGCAAGATCGGACTACAGCCAGATATCTCTGCAGCGGTCACAACGGCTAGTAGAGCTGTAGATGAATCACACACACACTGCTAACAAGACCCCAAAGGACGAGTTTTGAGACTTTATTATATAACACAGCCTCAGTGAAAACAAGAGCACAATGGAAATACGCCATTAGTCAGCACACTAAGCAGAAAAAACACAAGAGTGGTTTTGGGTTTCTCAAAGTAATGAGAAAAACTGCTGTAGTCTAAAATACGACACACTGCATGTTGTATGTGTATAGTTCTCTCATTCTGTAAAGAAAGCGTACTTCAAACCCAATTCAGCAGCACCCCCTCTACACCTGCCTCCAACATCTCTTTTACCACCATGCAGTTGTTTTGTATCATAAAGATGCAACATTAGGGAAAAAAAAGTGTGGTAGAATAAGAGAGGGGGGAAAGACAAGAATAAGATTGTTCTCTATTGATCTTAAAGTGGTGTGGCTTGGAAAAAATAACTCATCTATAATAAGGGGGGAAGAATGGAGCAATAATTCAGAGGTATTGAACGCTCCACTGCCGTGGGTATTGATTCCCCAGAGCTCGTACCTGAAGGGGGGGGATACATGCGCCCTCTGGGATGAAGGGGGAGGGAAGTGGTGACATTCCCTCGCTCATTACTGCTATACTATAGCAGGAAAAGGATGGGAGTTTTAGTTAAAGATGATCCATACAGTCGTAGTGCTGTCAGAGCCACGGACCTGATTGTTCCAAGAATAGATTCGCCATTGTTATTGATTTGAGTGGATAACTCTCATTTTGATTCTATTTTGTCTGATTCAATTCGGATTTGATTCAAGCGTCCTTGAAAAACATTGTTTTAGAGAAAGACATGGTCGCTAGAGCACTGGAATCAATTCTGTTGTAGATTCAATTCATTTTGTTCGATTCGATTCAGTTTGGGTTTGCATTTTTTAGGGATCGATACAGATAGTTCTGTCCGAGCGAATGGTCTACTTGTTATAGTACGTAATCAGTTATTTTATATCCATTGATTTTTAATTCATTGATTTTGATTTGTTCATTTACATGTAGTAAAACATTTTTAGTGAAAGACAAACAATGTCACACCACTGATTGTGGAATAGAATCATTTCTTTTCTATCTTTCATTCCATCGAAGTGATTTCATTAGATTTTAAATTCAATTTGTTTGATTAGATTCAAACGTTGTAATAAGAGTGTTTAAATAAGAAAAAAACAAGCACCTGGTCTGGTGGTTCTTACAGAGAATTGATTTGTTTATGTATTTGATTCATTTACTTTGATTCGGTAATGTTCAATTTGCTTTTATTTAGCTAATTCAGTTTGTTGACCTGTCCCTTTAATATGGGAACTAAGACAACAACTCAATGGACAAACAAGCCATTTTCAATTCATTCACAAATCACTGCTAAAGTCTATTGAATCAAAGAATCTAATGAATCTATTGGATTATGTGTGGGTTTGGCTCGACTGTAGAGTGAGTGTATGTGCAATAGGCAATTACGTGCCCATCACACCACTTTACTATGCTCAAATTAAATGAGAACTTACCTCATGCTTCTCACTATCCTTCTACTTACAACATTCCCTCCTCTAGGTCGTTATAGTGAAACATGATAAGGCCTGGATCTGCCCTCATGAAATTTCAATAAGAATTGATCTCAGTGATTGCAAGAGCTTCTTCTCTGAGAGCGAGGGATAGAAATAAGTGATATGCACAGAGTGGGGGGTATATTTGCTCATTAATTTATTGTCAATGATGTTCATATCAGTGTGGCAGTATCAGCCAATCGTTTTGTGTTGACAGCTTGCAGATGTTACGGCAGTGGCACTATTTATCGATTGTGCGTTCTGTGGACACTAGTAGACAATGTTTGCGCAGGCTTGTAATAATCTCAGTTTGGTCAGCATCCAAATTTCTTACAAATCCATTGAGTTCAGATACATTAGACCAGGTACTGTCATAGGCCTATGGGTCTCCAGCATCATACTAATATGATATATACAGTACTACAGCAGATCACCACGCTAGCAATATATTCAAACCAATATATATATTTTAACAACTCCATTCTGAAACATTTTGGCCCGCTAAATGATCTAGTAGCACATTTAGATACTTCTCTCACTTAGGCTATTTTTGGCTATTTAACCGCTAAAGCTACCAAGGGAGAGCTATAAACCAACATCCCTGTGCAAATTGATGCCATGTGGTATTAATACGAGGAAAACAATAAAACAGTTTGAAGAAGTGGAGTTAGGCCAAGCTATAAATACTTACCGTGTGGTTAGCGCTTGTTTCGCATTTAGTGAATACTGCACTCGGTTACAGTGAAAAAGTTAGGCCAACAACAATCCCACTTCCCCATTTTGGGAAAAGAAGTTTTTGTACAGTAGAGATATTTAAATAGTTGAAGGGCTTCGTTGTTCTTCTGAGAACTTCATTCTCTCCAGTTTGTCCCTTGTTAGACCCTTGACGGATTATTTCCTCTATAGAAATTGACTTTATATGTCTCAATGCCCTTGATGTCTCTGCGTTCTTTTAAGTGAGGGATAGAGGATGTGGTGGCCAAATCAAAAAGTATATCAAATTGGAAACTCATATTCTCTTGAGGGACACGATGACCCGCAGTATTAGCCTGTGTTGAAAGTGGACGAAAGGTCCTTTCGTAAGAAACAGCTTCTTCAAAAAGACTAGGGTTATTTTTCGAAGGGGTTTGGAACGTGACTCAAGAAATACGGTGATTTAAGAATGCATGATTGCCATTGTATGCACGTATGTGTTTATTTATTTATTAAGTTAGTAAGTTTTTATTTATTGCATGCATCATTCATACATTCATTCATTCCATCTATTTTATTTTACATATACGTAATATAATGTGATTATCATTGTTGCTAGTGTTTATTTAAATCATTACAAAATGGGGTTATTATAAATATTATTTATAATTATTATTATTATATTATATGGTCCCCAAGAATCATTTGAAAAACACATCAAATCACCCTTTAAAATCCATGAATGCCATTATATTAGATTAAAAAAATATTGTTTCACTGAAATTGGTATAAAGATAAATTATATTAAATAGAAAATTCCTCTCTCTCTCCCTCTCTCTCTGTTGACCTCTGGGTCTCTCGGTAAGTGAATGTTTTCCCCGGGCTTGAGTGAGAGGATTGGATACAATGTAGAAATCAATGGCAATAAGAGAGGAGTGAAGTAGTCCTGACACATACAAGCATGTGAATGTGTTTGAGAGCGCACTGACTCATCCATCTCCATATCACTTTATTAACAGATGCCCCGCACACAGCAATACACACACACACACACACACACACACACGCCAGCTTTCTTTCTCCTTCATCCAGACAGGTTCTTACATTAATTAGATATTATCAAGCAACATTTGCGAGGAACTGCATTATGAAAGGTCATTTATTGCTGTAATAACTGTGAACAGCAGCACTTATGCGGTCAATAACCTATATGTTCTTAATTGCAATGCACTAACTTCAATATAACTTAAACAGAATTTACAGTATCTTAACCATCTGCTCCAACCGACAGGAAAGTACCTACATTTCATGCCCCAGCAGCCCCTAACACTCCCTCACACTCAAACTGTCCAAACCACTCTCTCTTTCTCTCTTCCTCTTTTTTCATTTTCTTCTCACACATCCATCCTTCAACAGCCTTGGGACCAGATACTCATATGACATGTTATTTATAACCGTTTTGCAATACATGCTTATTTTAGGCTTAATCGGATGCCATTTTGGGATCCCGTGAACACTGAACCACAAGCTAACCAAAACACAGAGGGCAGCAAACAATTTGGCACCTGTAAAACACAAGCTGTTATGAATATAAGACATGTATAGGATGACTCCTGTAACGTCTTTCATGTAATGGTCCACATTATGTTAAATGCTTTGCAACGGAAATGTAGATTTTTGCTATTTATTTATTTATTAGATTTAATAAAGAATTTAAGATTTAATTTAATTAATAATAATATATTTTTATGAATACAATGTAGTTCATATTTATTAATAATTCTAATTTGTTTATAGTTAGTTTAAATTAATTTAATTTATTATAATATAATATTTGGCTATATTTACATCATATAATATAACATAATATTTATGATAAATATTTTATATATTTTTTATTCATTAGAATTTAATTATTTATTACATTTACTATAATATAATACTATATCATATTATATTTAATAAGTAAGTACATTCAAATTAATATAATATTTGGCTGTATTTTATTTTTCTGTATTACATATTAGTGTTAGTTAAATACAGTATATATTACAGTTTTTATTTATATAAAAAGTATGTATATATTTATTTTTCTGCCTCCTTAGAATTTGTACTTTGTCTGAGCTGGTTAGAATTAATGCTAGCTGGTCTTGAATGCTAATGCCATTAGGAGTTTTTGTTTGGTCCCTTACTTCTAAGCAGGCTCTCAAAACTGTGGCACTTTACAAACAAAGTGCCATCAGGAACAGATCTTCTACATCCATTTTCTGTCCATTACGGAAGCAAATGGTGTCAGATAGCTTGTTAATATCTCTCCTGTCCTCCATCTTATCCCTCGCTCAGACTGAGTGACAGGCTTTCGTGTTTTTGACAGCATAAAGACTTTATGCAAAGTAATTGCTGTGTAAAACGTAAAAACATAACCGTCCTGCGATTACACACTATACATGCTTTCTGCACTTAACACCAACGCAAGAATTCCCAACATTTTCAAATGACTTCCATTAGAACTGTTGTATTTTTTTTTTAATTATTGCACTTTTTCTGAAGGTTGGAGTGAATTTTGTGTATATTTAGGCTAAAAAAAAGATAATGCAACAACTAAATGTTCAATTTTGTGTTCAGCCTTTTATTCTTTGCAGCACATTAAAAAGCAAAAACCTAAGCAGTCTTTTGAAATTACATAAAAATGATGGATTTGTCTCTTTTGTTTGTGTCCTCAGCTCTGAATGAACCCACCATAGACTACGGTTTTCAGCGGTTACAGAAGGTGATACCTCGACATCCAGGAGACCCTGAACGCTTGCCAAAGGTATGAAATACAGTTCACACTATTTAATAGCGTCAAAAAGACTTGAAGAAGCATCAGCAGAAATGTGCTTTTAAATACACTAAACTAAAAAAAATTGTTTATTTTATACATTTATTTTGTATATTTATTTAGTACATTATCATTTTATATAGTTTATTTAAATCTATATTTTACATGCCAAATATATAACCGATTAAGGTGAGACACTACAGGTGAATAGGGTAAAAATTTTTAACTTACAAATAGGACCATGAAACTTTACCAGTTGATTACTCACATGAGTAGGAGAAAAAATGTATTGCAAGTTTTTAAAATTTTATGTTTAAATATGCAAAAGAGGCAATAGCTCATTAAATATGTGGA
>JAUMHI010000067.1:9190157-9202293 GCA_032359435.1 Enteromius unitaeniatus
CTGGTGCCCCTTACCTCACAGCCCATTCCACCAATAATCACTGTGTTCAAACATTCACACAGACACTGCATAGCTTTGTATTGTTTTTTAAATTTTTATTTGAAACACGCCAATTAATTTGTACGACCACACAACTCCCACCCCTAAACCTACCCATTACAAAAAACATGTAAACACATGACTCAAAGGGTTTTATGCACACATGCCTTCTCTTAGTTCGAACCCACAATTGGATGAATCCTGTATTTTTTTCAGTTGCATCCCTCTACAAACCGAGCTACATTAACGTTAAACTATCTCAACATATTTGTACAAATGACCTATACGGGCGTATTAGTTGGAGGACAGGTTGAACTTGAGCTAACAATTATTATTAGTATTAGTATTTGTTATTTATGTTATTAACCTTATTAATGAAAAGTGTTCGATTTCCAGTATATGGCAGTGCTGCTACACTAAACTATAGCCCTTTCTAACGTTATCACCACAAATTAAACTGAGAAACATGTATCTTTAAAGTTGAAAGTGGCTGCACAAGAAAAGACAGATCATGCGTCAAGTCGGGAGAGCAATAAACTAGTAATTTTTGGTGTGGCAATCTCTCTCTCTTTGTAATTAAAAAATTAATTGTAAAAAAAAAAACAAAAAAAAAAAACAATGAGAACAACTTCACTTGTTTTGGCACCCCTAGGGACTGGTGGCGCCCTTAGCATTTGCCTATTCTGCCTACGCCAAAACTGGTCAAAAAAATAGAGAAATAATTGTAAACCTTATGTAAGTTTCTTTCTTGTTTTTCATTGTTTCTTTGATTATATTATATTATATTTAGATTCGATTTTTTATGAGCTATTAGATTTATAATATATTATTTGGCAGTGGCTATTTAGACTGTGTTAAAACAGCTGGACTTTTTATGCTACTTATTGAAAATAGTGGTAATTATCTGCACCTCAGTATTGTAGCATATTATAAAAAAGTATGAAATAATACCATTTTGAATATAAATGATCATTTTAATTAAAATTATTAAATGGATGCCACCTTATTGCAGCTACCTTAACTCTATGTTTATTTTCAAAAATTGTATTGTTTCCTTCATTTTTATTGCCTTTCTTACTGTATGTGAAAGAGATTTAAAAAGAGAGAGAAAACAAAACAAAACAAAAAAAACCTGGCAAAAGGCGGATTCGAACCCAAGTTGTTTGCACTAAAAAGATTACAATGAACTTGACCATCTATACCACTGGAGCTGTTTAAAGAACATATTTTGTTGGGTTGACTAGTCACACATTAGTGTGCAGAGTTAGTGTAAACAGACACTGCGATATTATTTATAATCTCTGCTAAATTCTGCTAAATGTTGATGAGTCTCTAGACCACGCCTATCTCTTGTCTTAAATATGATTGTTTGATGGGAATATTATTCCAGAACCAACAATGATGCTGTTTCAAGAAGATAGTTGGCAAAATCATGAAAACCTTAAAAGTAAATCTTCTGCTTAGAACGTTAAGCGTGTTTTGCTTGTTCAGTTCACAAGTGTATATGTTTGGTCATGTGTTGTGAGCTTATTGTATATACATATGTGTGAGTGTGTGTGTGTGTGTAGTGAGTTTAAGAGCGCAGGCACCCAGAGGTGATCCATCATGGTGAAGTCAGCTGTCCAGCGGTGCCTCCCGGCAGGTCAGCGATCGAAGTCTCCGCTGGCCGGACTTTATTATTGCTCCAGCACCAGTAATTGAGTCACAGCAGTGGATGTGTGTGTGTGTGTTTGAAAGCAGGAAGAGAAATTATTCCAGCACACTGGCACCTCTGACATTCAGAACAGTGTTGAGCTCAATGAAGAGGTCGGACATATGGAGGAACAGAGAATCATACATAATCTCTCGCTTTCTCTCCATCTCTCTGGTCTTGGCTGCTGTCCCATTGGCAGCGGCGTTGCCACACACACACACACACACTCTGTTCCTCTCTGCTCCATCGATTTTCTTGTCCTTATTGAGGTAATAACAGTTTGTTGACGGGGCTCTCTTTTCAACTGCTCACCTCAATCATACCAGCCAAACACAGGGACGTCACTGAGAGAGACTGGCACACACACACAGATCTAAACGAAGACATGCCATAGACTTATTTTGTTGTTATATAAAGCTGATTTACAGACAAACTGTAAACAAAAGCTAAACTTTTTAGAAGTAAGATTATTCTTCCTTCTATCTTAGGAAGCTGCTGTATGCGTTTACAATATAAAGAATCTACTGTAAGCAAATATTAGAGTCAAAATGTATTTAAGATATTTGTTTTTTATAGGTTTTTCAAGCTAAATTCATGCAGCAATGTGGAAATGGCCACTTTTAATATTTGTTTTGAAATGTTAGACACCTGACTAAGCAAACAATTGCTGTGCAATGCATGTAATATTACCTACTTCTTAGTTTCTGACATGCATCAGTCATTAAAAGAGATCATTTCCTCCAGTTCATTTTTCAGTCTTTCTTTTATCTAAACCTCTCATATTAGTTTACTTTAGAGGTTGTAATGTTCCCAGTTCAAAGCCAGACGCAGACAGACCTGAGGAGCTCAGAAGGACAGACGGTGTAGTAGCCCGTGTAAAAGGATTAGAGAGGACAACAGAAGTGTGAATGCTCTACTAGACATTTAAATTGACAATGAGATCTGACATGGACCTACACAACCTGCCCGTTTTTCAACCTGAGTCTTTATTAATCAGTTTTTAGCATTTATTTTCCTAAAAATGTTGATCCAGTGCTGCATGACTTTCTAGCTTCGATGGACACAATAAACAACGTTAAAGCATTTCAGTTTGATCATTAATATCATTCTGATATTACAGTTTTTAACTTATAACAGATAATTGAACTGTTTATCTTTTTTGAGTTTAATATTTGCCTGTGACATCAGGTACATCTTTTATAGTGGAAATAGTGCTATACAGGAGAATATGGAGCTTAATAAGGAAAATAAAAATCTTTATTATATATTATATATATATATATATATATATATATATATAAACAGTAAAAATGATTCTAATGTTTAGTTTTATGATCAAAGCTTTTTACTTTGGACAAATAAAATGTAATGCAATGCAATAATGATCTAGAAAAAATAGAAATGTGCATATCAAATATGATAAAGTTGGCTTTATAGGGTAAAAAAAGCAGGATTTAGGAAATAACTGGAAACCATTCCAGGAAGCCTAACTTGCTGATATCATTGTATAAGAAGCATATACTGTCATCAGCTGATGATGTCTTGCTGCATCAGAGATGATCTAATCAACAGTGTGAACGAATGCAAAAGAGTAAATTAAACATGATATGCCATTTCCTGTAACACACAGTCACAGTGATGTAATGTTGTGCCAATCATCATTTTTTGAGGTTGTTGACCAGTAAGGATACTTACAGATTGTCTTCATCTTACAGTTTCGCCATGATTTCCATATATTCATTCGATTGGGTTTGAGGATTTCTTAACCGAACTGATCACTCTTTGACTTTTATGGATGAGCCTCAGTACCTGGTCCAAAGGCATAGGAAAACGTATTAAACTTGTGATGTATAGAGCTCAGTGTTTCTGCTATACAGTATTCATCATCGACCTCTGCTCCTCATCTTTTCCGCTGAATTTGATTGATGTTTTGGCTGGACTTGCACGTACTGGGAATTCAGTGCCTCCAGGCCGCCCCGTGTTCATTCGGCCCTTTCGCTCGCCAGTATCCCTCTCGTGCTCCCCCACACTGGGCTGCAGAGGGACTCTCCTCCGCCTCCTCACTCTCGCTGCAGGATCTATCGCTCTAACAGCTCCCCGTGACGATAATGAGAGGTTAACACAGTGCCAGCACGGCCATAATTGAGTGAATTTAGCACCTTGGACAGCGCACTAAAACTCCTCATTGCTTGCCTGACCCCCCGTCAAGTTTTGTTTGTGCGTCTGTGTGTGTGTGCGCAGTGCGACACACCCCAGGGCTGATTGGGAGGCAATATGTTCCAACACAGCGCTCACACACACATGCTAAGGGGTAAGATCCTGGTGAAGGTTGCATTCAGAGAGGGGAGCAATTTTCTGCCTGTCACTCGGTTAGCTGGAGCAGTGCCCTTCTGCATTAACTTCTCCCAAAGACCTCCCACTCGCCAACATACAGGATGGAGAAATATAAGGGAAAATGCTTGAGGAGCTTGTGAACGGTTCTGCAATTCAAACATCTAACAACAGTACCCTTAAAAAAAATTAATTGCATTGCATGTAAAATTAAATGGCCTCGTTCTTTTGTATACATGAACAGAACAAATTTATTTTTAAACTGTTTGTAAAACTGTTCATTCATGCAACAATTTATTTACATACAATAGATTTATATTTATATAAATGAAACAATTAGACATTTATTACATGAAATAATTTAAGGTAAGAATGGTTGTCAATTCTGGAATGGTTTTGCATTGATTTGATTTAAATTCAAATCAATACAACAACAAACACAAAAAATATTTTAGAAACGATTTACATTTATATCAGTGCAACAAAAAATTGCAATTTAAAATTTGTTTGCTTCTGTTTTGTTATGAATAAGGCCCAGTGCGTGAAAGTATTTCATTATCATTTGAGATTTCAGTTTTGTGAAACCTTGGTAATGGATTTCGAACAAAAGTTGCAATTTTGTGAAAATGTGAAATTTGTGTGTTTTTTCCGTAGGGGTATTTTGACTAGTTATTGCATTTGATTTATGAGAGAAGTCGTAAGACAAACCTACATGATGTGATCGGTATTGCGTCATTAATTCATTGTTTGTGAACATTTATTCAAAACACAGGATTTCATGTCTCAACTTTTACTGGCCAAGACAAGCGTGCTGCTTGGTGCACTTTTCCCATGCTAGTTTGATAATGTGGAGATATTGCACAAGCCACATAATCACATTATTAAAGCAACACAAAAGTCGCTAATGTTTTCCAGCCATTGCACTTAAATAATCATGACACCCGCTGTCCTTCTTCCCCATCATGTGACTGCGCAGAAAAGCATATGTTAAAGCAATTACTTCTCATTAGCGGGAACGCATCGATTCCATCTCTGATGTACCGTCATCGCAAGAGCTCTTACGAGAGCTGACTCTCCGCTGAGTTATTGCCCAGTACTGTGAAACCGAGTGACCTTCACTGCAAACATAGATTGCATTGTCCTTCCTCAACGCAAAGCAGATGTTTGCTGAAATACTGCACTTTTTTGTCCTGACAGACACAGAACAATTGAGCAAACATCAGCTCCATGTGTTCCACTTGGCTGTGATCGCCGATGTTATTAAACAGAAATTCAAGCCTTTTTCATTTGTGAAAGAGAACAACATCACATTGTATAGTTACAAGTGACAAGTATTATGGATTGTAAATGTATAAAGATTGAATGGAGGATGAAATTGGTTCTCAAACTCTTTTGTCAGTAATATTTCCTTTGTTTCTTTTGTTGTGTATACAGGAAGTGATTTTGAAGAGAGCAGCAGATCTAGTGGAAGCACTTTATGGAATGCCTCACAACAATCAGGTGAGGCAGAAACTCCTTGATTATCATTCGCATAAAATCCCATCACTAAGGGTTGACTGTTAACACATGTTGAAAATATATGAAGTGTTTGTACCTGTATATTTGGTCCTGCAAATTTAAACATATATAGCAAAGGGTTAGTTCACCCAAAAATGGAAATTCTGTTAATCACCCTCGTGTCATTCCGAACCCCTTTGTTCATCTTCGGAAGACAAATTAAGATATTTTTGAAGAAATCATGGAACCTTCAGACCCTCCATAGACAGTAATACAACTGTAATGATCCCAGATCCAACAGCATGGTAAAAAAGTCCATGTGACATCAGTGGATCAACTTTTGTGACGCAACAAGATTACTTTTTTTTTTTGAGCAAAGAAAATACTATAGTCTACTATAAATTTCTGTTCGTTCTAAGTTGACATATTATTGCAAGGTTACTTATAGCCAGAAGAATATGTGTTAGCTGTTAAGCAGACAGTCTACATATACTCTAATGACTGGTCGTGGGCATTTAGTTGTCAAATTGCTTATAGTAAACAGAATGTCTAAAAGCGACCATCAAAATAAAGTGATGCCAAAATCAGTCCAGGGATGTGAAAGTTGAAAAAGCACCCATATATGCTAAGAAAGTGTTCAATTGTGAGAGATGATGGATAATTTTTCCTTAGGAAATCATTCTAAAGCGGGCAGCAGACATCGCTGAAGCCCTGTACAATGTGCCACGAAACCACAACCAGCTCACTGGCCTCACCAACAGCTCGGTCCACGCAAGCATGATGGGAGTGAACTCCTTCACTGGACAGCTCGCCGTTAACGTCTCAGAGTCGCCTCAGGGTGGAAACCAGGGTGAGATGTTGTTCTCTTGCTTTTATCCTTTTCACAGACATACACACACTGGATGTGCAGGATGAAGGTTATCAAAGATGAATACTCCCATGCTAATATTTTACATTAAGTTAAGTTCTCTCTGTGTCTGGCTGCAGGTTTCAGTCGTAACACGAGTAGCGTATCACCACACGGATATGTGCCCAGCTCCACCCCTCAGCAGAGCAGCTACAGTACGGTATCCACCAGCATGAATGGCTACGGCAACAGCGGCATGACCAATCTGACCGGCTCCCCGAGCTTCCTTAACGGCTCTGCCGCCAACTCACCCTACGCAAGTGAGTAATAAGATGTTTACACGACAACAATGTAATCAAAAACTGAAAACATTTTTAAAACTTGCAAAAATGCTGTATCATGCATGCCAGGCTAGTAGTTGGTGCCTTGTTAGTAGGCCTATAAAGTATCTGTAGGGAAGTGACGATTATATGCATCTCCGCTGTTGTTTGTAATATTTTTACTGTAAACTGAAGAAGCGTTAACAAACTCTTATTCATTAGCGACTGTTTCTATTGGCTGCTATATGTAAGCCGTCCACTACATTGTAATTACCAACTTGACTTCGTTCAACATAGTAACCAAGGAATATTCGAATTTGCTGATGGTCTGCAAACTTATAGTATAGCAAATGATGTCAAATTGACTGTTCCAAGATGGTGAACACATTTAAATGTTTGGAGTGGTCAAATGGGGAGTTTATACATGTCTATGGCAACAACAGTACCATGTACTCTGCCATTGTAGTATACAGTACATTTGTTTGCATTTTGACTTTAATATCAGACAGATAACAGAATAACAGAAATGATAATGGTGGCATTTTCAAAAATGTGCTCTTTGAAACCCGTTTTCAAAAATATGCATTTTCAGTCGCCAAAACACCAATGTTGTGTAAACAAACAGGCAATATGCATAAAACATTTACAGTTCAACTTAAAATGTTGTGTGAACGGCCCCATATATTCTTCCTTTCTTTCATAAAACACAAAAGCAGATGTTTAGCAGAATGCTCAAGCTGCTCTTTTCCAATGAAAGTGAAGTAATCAAAATTCACTTATGGGAACAATTTGAAGCTGTGCATAATTGGAAACAATGTTATTATTATTCGAAGTACGTTTTACAAGAAAATAGTACTTTAGTCTATCACACTTACTTTAATGCAGTAACTGCCAAGCAATATAGCAATCCTTTGTGTGTGTGTGTAGTCTGCATATGATTGCTTTATGTCAGAAACAGATTGATATTTTTAACTTGAAAAAAAATCTTGCCTCTGCTGTAGCTTTTAAAATCTGACTTTCACTTGAAGACATGACGAAATGTGATGTCAAGACGTCAGACCTACTGTGACATGCTTTCGTGTGAAATGTTTAAATACATGCAAGTGTAAATGAGCGATAAAATCTGTTCAAAAGGCATTTAAAATATTTTGAAACTATTGTTTCATGGGGTGAAATCTGACAGTTGAAGTGTTTAATTCACATGCTCCAACAAGCTCTTGTTTCCAAACAAACTTCTGTCTTTGATGCACAATCATTGCAGGAAGTCTGACAGTATGGGCCTGTAGGTTTGATAGAATTCCCAACTGAGAATTCCCACAATGCTCTGCAGTCTATATTCAACAGCTCTTTAAAAGTTCTCTTCTCTCTCTCTCTCTCTCTCTCTCTCTCTCTCTCTCTCTCTCTCTCTCTCTCTGTTCTGTTCGCCTGACAGTGCCACCTCATTCCAGCTGTTATGTATTGAGCTAATACTTAATTGCTTGCTCTTTTCAATTAACCAGACATGCGAAAGTGATCCAGAGGCAAAAGAATGTGGAATATTTCAAGAGTGATGTGTTTGTTTGGTTAATTATGACTTGAGCAGAGGGTGTGGGGTGGGGGGCAATCTGACATTAAATCTTAAAAAAGGCATAAAGAGCAGCATGCGAAACTTTGACACAAACATCCCGTGCAAAGAAAAAGAAAGCAATCAGGAATTCTGCAATGCAACCCTGCCCCTCTATCCTCTGATGTCTCTGGTCTTCTTTACAAAAACAGGGTTTTATCGCCTCGATCAAATTTAAATTCAATTTTGGCCTGTGCATTAAGCACTGTTAATTAAATCAATGCAGTAATTGAAGGGGCAACACTTCAATTTCACTGCTAACATCCAGCAATGTTAACTAGTAATATAAAAGGCTCACTGACTCCATCAGGCACTTCCAATCAATCGCAGAGACCCCTGTTAAGCTTCCAGTTTTCACTAATTGATTAGTTAAGACTTGATAAGTGGATTCTGCCTTTGTTATAAGGTTTCAGCTGAACTAATTTAAAGACCTCGATATTTTAATCATTATTAAAAATTAAAACCAATGCAGCAACCTTTAGAGCATATCACAAGACATCAGCCTAAAAATGGCCTGCTTGTAGTTATCACCTGTATATTAAATGGCATAATTTTAGCATCACATTTTTTAAGTAAACTAGTGGAAAATAAATATACTAGAGTATATCTGAAATACGTTTATTTTAGGTGTTTGTTTTTGTTTACTTAATATATGTGTGTATTGTGTATATTTATTATGTATACATAAAAACACACATATTGAAAATATTTACAGGTGTTATATATTTATTATATTAATTTATTAATTTAAGTATATTTAATGTATAAACATTACATATTTTTCTTAAATGCATACATTCACATGTTTGTATTTATATATACATAATAAAAATATACAGTACACACAAACATATATTATGTGAACAAAAACATAGTTCACCCAAACTTTAAATTGAATTAATCACGATTAATTGACAGCGTTAGTTTATTAATAAAATACATATTTATGTACTTAATAAAAATGCCGTGCATTTGTACTTTTGTTTTGGTTAACTTACTTAAGCCTGCAAAAAAAAAAAATAATAATAATAATAATAATTTTGTAATTAATGCACTTTATTTGTGCAGAAGAAGTGCTGAAGTTCTGAAGTATATTTGATTGTGCTGAAGTGTAACTATTGCAAGTATACTTCAGATACACTTTAAATATATTGTTCAAAAAAATCGTCATCAATAGTGTCGTTTAAACACATTTTAGGCTTAATATTAAGAACTTTATTTTGATGGTCCCTTTTGAACAATCTATTGATAATAAGTAGCTTTGCACATGTCAACTAACTCTCATTAGAATATTAGTACACTCTCTAATTAATATCTGCTAACTCTTTATTGTGTTGGTCTCCCAAAAGATGCTCTACTGACTATAAGTAACTTCAGCACATATCATCCTATTCTAACCCTACCAGTCTATTAATACTCTGCTAGCACTCTATTGAGAGTTAGTAGATATGTAGGTGCAATGTTACTTATAATCAACAGAATACGTTAAAGGGACCATCAAAATAAAGTGAAACCAAAATGTGCATTGTGCACATGTAGTACTCCAAATAAAGTTGAATTATAAAGTCTCCAGGGATATGTCAGTAAATGTGTTAATAGATCTGAACTATACTTACAGTATTATGAAAAAATGTATTTTAAATATATTACATTAGTATATTCTGTGATTGAGATTAATAGCAACTAATCATTTCCGCCCCCACAATACTTTTTGTTTCCTAATTTATCTCTTCCTTGCTTGTGTTTCTCAACCCTGCTCTGTGCATTCCTGCAGTCGTCCCGTCCAGCCCCACCATGGCCTCCTCCACCAGCCTGCCCTCAAACTGCAGCAGCTCCTCTGGAATCTTCTCCTTCTCTCCGGCAAACATGGTTTCAGCTGTGAAACAGAAGAGCGCGTTCGCTCCTGTCGTTCGGCCCCAGTCCTCACCTCCACCTACATGCACTAGCACCAATGGGAACGGTCTCCAAGGTAACGCACAAGTTCTTCACATTCAAATTCTGCCGGGGTGGGATTTTTATGACAGTAATGACATCATCAAACTTTAAAAACTGAAACTACTGCAGCAATAAAAAGGATGTTCACTGACAACACTGTATAAAACTGTAAATTACTTCCAGAGGGTCGACTTTTCAAAAGGAAAATCTATCATTTATTTGAATAATTTAAGAGTGCCGATTTGTTTCAACTCAAACTGGCACCTTGCAGGGTTTATGTAAATCTGTAATACTAGTAAAAAGTATTTTAAAATACACTTAGTAAGGATAGTTCAAATCTATTCATTTATATTTACTGACAATGCACGTTTTAATATTAAACCTTAAACGTGTTTTAATATCACTATTGATGGGGATTGTATGATTGTATTGGTCTTTAAGTGAAAGATATTTAAAGTGTACCTGAAGTATGCTTGCAATAGTTCTACTTCCACTTCAGTATCTTTAGTTGGACTTCTGCACAAGTAAAGTGCATTAAGTACAAAATGAGTTTAACCATTTTAAGCACAATTGCAAGGTATTTTTATGAAGTAAATGTATTTGTAGTATACTTAGCTTATAATAAATGCATTTCAAATGCATTTTAGTATTTTATTTTTCACTAGACAAATATGACCATAATATGTTTCGGTGATGCTGAGTACAATACTGAGATACGAATTCATTCATTCATTAATTTATTATTTGTGAATACACTAACATTTTAGAATTTGGGGATTGGTATGATATTTAAATGTTTTGTTTTGTAGTCTCTAATGCTCACCAAGACTGCATTTATTTGATAAAAAATATTGTGAACTTGTAAAACATTATTACTATTTAAAACAAATATTTTATATTTGAAGATGTTTTAATGTATCTCTGTGATGGCAAATCTGAATTTTCAGTATCATTACTTTAGTCCTCAGTGTCAGTGTCATCCTTCAGTAATTATTGTATTTATTGCTCAATAAACATTTCTTAATATTATCATTTGCAAACAGTTCTGCTTAATATTTATGAAGTATATGTTCAAAAGAACAGCTTTTTGGTGTGTTACAGCATCCAATTCTTTTATATCACTTTTATTCAGTTTAATGAATCCTTGCTGAATAATGAAAAATAATAAAAATCTTACTGATCCTAAACATCTGAATGTCAAAGTATGTGACCCCACTAAAGTCTGGTGAGGATCTGTGACATAGTAAAGGCATGAATATCTAATCTTCCTTTTGACCATATACTCACCTATCATTCGTTCTGATATTAACATCTCTCTCTTTTCTTTTCCTTCCCTTCTTCTTCTCTCCACTGCCCTCAGATCAATCTTTTGTCGACTCTAACAAGTACTCCACAGCCAGCGCGCTCCAGGGCCTGGCCTTCTCCTGAAGTATGTTACTCATCCGTTACTCCTACATCCATCCCACTGTTTCTATATCTGTTCATCCATAATCCAACAAATAACAGTGCTCTAGCATAAAAACGTATGATTATTTTTTTAAGGTGAAGTGTGTAGTCTGATGTTCAAACTCTTGCAATCCCAGCTTTAGGAAATTCAGGGAGTGTAAGAAACCTGTCCGGAAACAGTCATTATTTTAGCAATTCGGTTAAACATACACACTTCTAGTGTTGTCAAAAGACTAGGTACTTCGGTACAAAGACGGTACAAAAAAATTGACATGTTACGGTAGCAGGTTTTCTGTAGTACCGAGCAACGGGTCAACCCGGTTCTTGCTGCGCTACCCAAAAGGTGCGCAGTTGCGTCTTCTTCATAAAAGCACAGAGAGATGGCGACCGGCGGTGCTACTGATGAGGCGGCTCTGAATCTGCTC
>JAUMHI010000067.1:9202393-9219050 GCA_032359435.1 Enteromius unitaeniatus
AAAGTTAATGCACATTATCAGAATAAAGTTTCTTTATTAACTATTTAATGCTCCTATAGCGTTTAAAACAGGACATATTAGTGTACTATTTTTACACACTAGAGGCTTTTTAATGACCTGTGAAGCCAAAATAGGTGTGTTAGAGAACAAATGTATGGTTAATGTTTGTATCTTTTTTGTGTTTTGCTTTGGTACCGAAATTGGTACAGAGAACCGTGGATTTTCACTGGTAACTGAAATTTTGGTACCGTGACAACACTACACACTTCACCTTTAAATCCCATGTTTACCGTATATCACACTCCAGTTGGTACTGTAACACTTTATTTTGATAGTCCACTTTAGACATTCCACTAACAGTCAGTTTTTTCAGTCAGTAATTTTGCAACTACATGTCAACTAGCAGTCATTAGAATATTAGTAGACTGTCTACTTAATATTGTCTATTTTAATGGCTCAACAACATACTACATACTGACTACATCAGAAATGTCAACTTATTCTACTAACCCTAAACCTACCCTAACAGTCTACTCTGAGAGTTAGTATAAGTAGTTGCAAATGAATGAGAATTAGTTTACATGTAGCTGACATGTAGACAAAGTTACCCATAGTTAGAACAATGTCTAAAGTGGACTATTAGAATAAAGTGTAACCCTCCAGTTTTCCGTTTTAGTGCATCATGCTATATACCTGCAAAACATGATATATTAAAAGGGATTTCAGTTTTATGTGCAAGTGTATGCTTGCATGCTTTCAAGGTTGTGTTTCACCTCCAGCGGTTCCTAGAGAATCCAAAACAGTTCACCTCTCTTCTTTTCTTGTTTGTCAGCAGTTGCTAAACTCATGTTGAGTCAGATCTGCAGTGCTAAGCATTTTCCTTGTGTGTACAAACAACAACAAAAAAAGTTAATGTTGGCCTAACTTAACAGAGCAAAGTTTCTGGCATGAATGATGTGATAGACTGTCTCAGATTTCCTTGAATTCGTCATTTTTAGTGGTGTACACCAGGACAAGCATGAACTTACAAGCCCAGAAATGGTTTGCAAACAATTAGACATTTAATCAAGCGCTTCAAGTGTCTGGTTTTTGCCAATTTGTACTGAAATAGATTAGGTTTTACCCCTCATCTGAAGGGGCCACAGTTTGTTACGTAGATGCTGGAAACTGATTTCTGAGTTTAACTCAGAAAGAACTGCGGAAAATATAAAACAGCGTTGAGTCTCGTAGATGGCGCTTGCTTTGCTGTACAACTGTTTATAACACTTTAGTTTCATTCTCTCACACTTTATTTTTATGCGCAGCCAGGTCTGTTTCAATGAGTAAAGTGGACTAACACTCTGTCTTTCTCTCTTCACAGTTATCCCTGGAATGATCGTTCCTCCGATGTAGGGTGCGTGCGTGTGTGTGTGTGTGTGTGTGTGTGTGCAGACGGAAAGATGAAACTCTCTTTTATGCCACTAGTCTCACTGAGCGTGTGCAGAATACTCCGGCGCTGGACTGACCTCCTGGTCCTGTTCTGAAGGATAAAAAACTACAAACTCAGGCCCTTTTTAAACACAATCTGCTTTGAAACAAAAAGATATAGAGGAAGAACGATAGGAGAAAAATATCGAACTGAACTGTTGTACCTCCCTGTTTTGATGTTGAAATTTGTACTCACCTTCTAGACACTTTTTAAGATAAGGGGCAACAGCACAGATGATGCTCGTCCACCCCATCTACACTATAACATGAGAGGTCTATTTATTTTAAAAACGTAGTTATTGATTTGCCATCATACTTGTGTGTTTCTGTGTGCACCACCCTTTTATGAAATGATACCTGACACAATATTGCAGTGGTTTCTATTTATGATTTTAGATGAAGGATTGCAGGTGATTTTTTTTTTTTTGCGCAGTAATTTCCCACTGAATTTGTGAAACTGAATTTGAAGAACTGAAGTCGATCAGTCTACAAAATTCCAGCAATGTAAACTCATATAAAACTGTGGCTGTGAAAAATTAATTTATGCCTTTTTTTGCCATGGTTAAAAACCAATTCAGAGCTGAGAAATTCAGTTCCTTTGCATCATCATTGTCTCGGTTTTCACATTCATATTCCATTTGGTGATATTATGCTGCCTTCAAGTCCTTCTGGGATGTTTAGAATTTAAAAAAACCTTTTAGGAGACTATAGTTGGGGGGAAATAATTCAATTTTTCTCTCTGAATAGTGAGTTTCTTAGTGCACTGCAGCAAAACTAAAGGGATAGTTCTTCCAAAATGAAATTCTGTGAACATTGAAGTTGTTCCAGACCTGTTTGGTAACCCATATTCTTTAAAATATATTTTGTGTTCAACTGAAAAATTTAAATCCATGTTTGGAACAACTTGAAGGCGAATAGATTTAAATTTTTGTAGGAACTATCACTTTAAGGGCACGGGATGCATGTAAAGCGTGTGCCTGATGCTTTATTTATTTTTACATAGTTATTTCTTCAAAGACTGATATTAGTTTAATATCAGTTTGTCTCCATTATCATTTTGAATTGGTAAATCTGGCATGACTTGAAGGCAACATGTGACATTTCATGCTCATCTCTACCCAGTTGTATCATTATGTAATGCCAAAATGTATAGACCAAACACTTACCCATAGTAGCTCAAAAGTGTCAAGCACTCATTATACACAGAGACAAGGCCATCAAAAAGCCCAAAAATCGATTGCTGCCTTCTTTTTATAACTACTCTCTATGAATGATTTGCAGTGTCAAAAACAAAAAACGCAAATTATTAGTGTTTATGCCATTTTAGACTTCTTCGTTTTGTTTGTGTTGTAGACAAGAACTGTGATAACTTTTTTATAATTTAGCTTGCAATGGACTTCCTCCAGTAGAAAATGTTCAGACTGAGGAAGATAATTAAGTATTGGAGCTGTTTTGCTTTTCTTGTAGTTCAGTGTAGTTCTCAACTGGAGTTTTCCCAACACAGCCATAAAATTATCATGCAAAAGTAATGGAAACGTTATTCAAATCAACACTGAAATGCATACAAATCACTATGCACATTACACGATTCATAGCATTTTTATTTTTTACCTTTGTTTTTACCTTATCAGATACAGTGAGACCTGTTGCCCACTTTTAGGCCCCTTCCCACCAGTTGAGAACTACGGATGTCGATCAGTCTGAGTGTATGTTCAGGAGATGAAGGGATTGGATGTTATGGCATAGTGAGCACTGTGAAATCTCTGTACCCTTCTCACGAGTAATCAAAGATCTAGATGAAGCCATTACATTGGAATCTAGCGTGTATGCTTTGTACAGACTGATAAATATGTTTGATTTTATAATTCTCTTTTCTTTTGCCAAAGTCATTGTTTTAAATATATTTATATATCAGAATGGAGTTATAAGGCAGCTTTATACATCCTAGTGTCACTGATATAATGTTTACGACATGCTTAGCAGATCTCATTGACTCTGAGGTTTCACGAAGGGATTATGTAGGATATCCGTATGAATATTGTATGTATGTATCGCTTGAAATTGTACATGCTTCAAACTGTTTGCGTGATTTAGCTCATCATTTGGCGATGATCTGTTTTCATTTTGTCATCTGCCAAGTTGTGTCCATAAATGTGATTTTGGAATTTTCTTTGTATAGTAATTTTTGTATGTCAAAGAACAATTTTTGTCTTGTTCTTTTTTTTTTTTGGCCATTCGCACAGAGCGATTGGAATTTTTTCTCTATGAACATGTGCTATACCATTTTGTTACATGTTTTCTTTCAGATGGCGAGATTTGTTAAATAGTTTGTATTTTAATGCAATTGAGTTTGAGAGTATATTCAACATGTAAACAATATAATCTCTTCATTTTGCTTCTCTGGAACTTGCAGAGAAAAGGATAGTTATTGTTTTCATGCTCAGCAAATATACAATAATATCTCCCTGTTTTTTGTTTTATATTTTCTCTTCAGAATTAGCGTTTTTAAAGGGAAAATAATACCCTTTTTTATTTCCCATGTCAATAATTCCACTTTTTTTTTTTTTTGAAAGTGTACCAACAATCAAATGTCTTAATGCAGATTCTCTTTTTTACATTATTTATTTATTTTTAAAAAAATATTTAGATTGTTTGGTTAGATAAAAATATAAATTAACAAGTTAAACTATGGAGTAACAGCACAAGAGTCTATACAGTTATTCACTCGTTCATTTCATTCCATGACACCTCTCTCCACTGTCATGTCTTAATAAGTTTCATCCTTTTTTTTGTTCCAGTGCGTCACATCACAAAACATCTAAGTTGGTTTATGTAGCTAATGTCTTTCTGCATCATCCCCATTATTTAAATGGGAACCAATTGCAAAGTTATCATTTGATGGCTACTTGATTTATTGACTAGTCACACATCCAAATTTACAAGTCATCTGCTACTATTTTTCCTGTTGATTACATATTTGTTGTAGACTGGACTTTCAGTGGGCAGTTATTACTGGTGAAAAATACAAAAAGAAACTACTGTAAAGATGATCATTTTTTAAATTACCTTTGAACTGTAAAATAACTTTTTGACTTTCACAATATTTAATTAAAGTTTCTTCTTGTCTGTGACTCTCATTCTTGTGTATTTTTGTTGTTAATAAAAAAAAAGCAATACAAAGTTTATGCGAAGAATAAATCTATAGGAGGGTGCTGTTTAAAGTGTACACTGAAAAAAAAATCACGGTAAAACAGCAGCTGTGATTGCCAAAATTCGGCAATACCAAATACTGTTACAATCACGGTCATTTTTTACATGTGTAGTTCTTGTGGGAAATTAAAATGCTCAGTATTTACGACATTGTAATAAAGTAATTAATTATATGTGTATAAAGAAATGATACAAGCTGCAGGGCTTCACATGATCACACACAAGCCTGTCTTTTTCAATAACAGTTATATTCAAATCAATTTATATTCCCATCAGAAATTAAGTGCACCTTATTAGTAATGTGGACCCATTTTAATGACTCTAGTTCATTAATATATTACATTCTTCTGGTATAGAGAATATGTCCACTGCCGCTTTAACACAGAAATGATGGCTCTGGTCTTTCTTTAATTAAAATGCATTTGGCACTTAACTTATTCATCGTTTACATTTACAGTCATCAGTGAATACGCTCACATATGTAAAATGAACTGATTTGACTGGAGTGAAAGATGTCTGTCCACTGATCTCAGTACAGAAGGTTGAGTTCTGCAAGAATTCAAAATTCTATATTTTATATGTATTCTAGTCTAAATAATTATCCTGTGTTTCTAATTTGATGACTTAGAAAAGTGAACATCTTTCCAAAACAAATAACGTTATTTGATCTATCATTTAATATTTTTATTATCATGTAGTATTTTTTTAATGTGATATTTTATAATTGTTTCGGATGAATTAGATTTGTTATCTACTTACGCTTCATTTTTACCATTTTGTGGCTTTTTAATGGGTTGTGACAGATCGATTTAGCTTCTCAGTTCAAGCAGAAAGTGAACCGATTATCCAACACAGTCTCACAACCAATATGTACAAATTGCAGTGAAATTAGGTTGGATTCTCTCTTCCTCTTTACTAGTTATAACATGACATAAACATGAATGAACATCAGAAGGTATCTTGTTTCATTATCAAGTCCACCAGCTTAATCTACTCTCCTGCCTTGTTTGTTTGTCGGACAAAATGGGCAATTCTGCATTATTATTGGTCAGATCGCCTGCCAGTCAAACTGCCACGCCGGAATAAAAAAAAATCAATGTCAGTTACTTTTGAAACTTTACAAGTTTCTTTTGCTGAATGATTCTGTTACATGTATATATACACATTACACTCATTGTATATTACATTTAACATTAATGTAACCTAAAGGAAAACCACTTTTTTTGGAAATAGGTTAATTCTCCAACTCCTCCAAGAGTTAATAAGTTTGATTGTTTTGGAATCCATTCAGACGATCTCCGGTTCTGGCGATAGCACTTTTAGCATAGCTTAGCATAGATCATTGAATCCAATTAGACCAGTAGCATTGCGTTCTAAAAAATTTCCCTGTTTAAAACTTGACTCTTCTGTCGTTATATTGTGTACTAAGACCGGGCAGAAATGTAACAAAGTGCAGATTTTCTAGGCTGATATGGCTAGGAATTATACTCTCATTCCGCTGTAATAATGAAGGAAGTTTGCTGCCATAATGGCCTCAGCAGGCATAGTGATATCACTAATTTTTGCTAAGCTATGCTAGCGGACCCAGAGATCGGCTGAATAGATTCCAAAATGGTAAAACTCACTTATTAACTCTGGGGGAGTTACAGTTATGGAATTACATTTTCCTTGCTCCATTTTAGTTCCAGTGTTGTGTGCATATGAAGAGTTGTGTGCCATTTTTGAAGAGATACACAATAATTTTCATGCACTCACACATGAATACTACGCTTGATCGTCTTATTATTACTTTCAAGTGCACTGTGTGCACACATGTTCACACACAAACACACACACACAGAGCTGGGAGGTGTGTGTGACAATGATGGGAACACAGGGGGTTAAATGACAGTGCTTTAGGCTTCCATTAGCTAATGGATCAGCGTGAGTGTGTCTTGCCACTTCCCTCCTGCGTTTAACCCCTGTGTGCCGCCCCCCGTCTCCCCCTCTGTCTGTCTGTCATACCTACCCACTCCTCTAATGCAGCCACTGAACAGATTGATGAATAATAGAGGACATAATTTAACAATCAGCGATGGAGAGCTATTTATCTTGACTGACAGCGGGGTTGTTAAAATCATCGTAGAACCGTGCAAGGTTTGAGATGCTCATAGGGTTAATGAGTGGGAGGAGATAGCTGATTCTGGGTCAGTTTTACTCTGTATGTAGAGACTAAGGTTAGTACGGTCTGAAGGAATGAGTTCAACAATCATTCCAAGAGTACAAGAGTACAAAAATAAATAAATAAACAAAAAAACATCTGGACTTAAATGGAGAAATCATAATTTTAAGTAGTCTAATTTATTCTGTTGATAAACATTACAGTAAATTAATCAGCATTTATTTATTCATTTATTTTTGAAATTCTTAATATATACACATATAGTATACATATAAAGTATATATAATATACTGTATATGTCGCGTGACATATGAACTTGAGTCACAATAAATGCGCGATAAAAAAATCTTTCAATTATACAACAAACTAAAGCTAAACTAAAATACATTTTAATACATTTGCATAATTATCACACTTTTTTTAATTTAATGTGTGCATAATTTGGTAACATTTATTTTAAGGTGTCCTTAACACAGAGTAATTATGTAATAAGTACTTAGTAGTAGCCCTTGTTATGTTATATTAAGTTATGAAAGAGCCTGTACTTTCAGTTTGTAGTTATGTAGATGTAATAGGCGGCTATCACATCTGTTACACAGTAACTTATTTAACCAAAATAGAACTGTCACATATGTGTTGCACGTAATTATAA
Source organism: Enteromius unitaeniatus (assembly GCA_032359435.1). NCBI lineage: Eukaryota > Metazoa > Chordata > Actinopteri > Cypriniformes > Cyprinidae > Enteromius > Enteromius unitaeniatus. Next base: position 9,209,884 of record JAUMHI010000067.1, read on the forward strand.
ATGTAAGCTACTTAAAATAAAGTGTATCAAGACTGTACTTAAGTGTACTTCATGTGTTTCTATACTGTACACCTTATCCAGCTTCACCTTAGTTTGATTAAACTCACCAGTACACAGCTTAAATACATGTAACACCTTTTTAATTACATTAAAATAACAGAATATTACACGGGCATAAGTTACTTAAAATAAAGTGTACCAAGCTGTGTAAAAGACTTCCTTAACATGATTTGTTGACATTAAAAAAATGATATATCTTATAGTAAAAAAAAATAAAACAATAAAAACAAGATATATGTGCAGATATTCAGCAAATTGAGTTTGAGCCAACATGGGTACCTTCTGTCTCTGCCGAATGTCTCAACTGGAAGTTTCTGTCTTTGAATTGCAGTGAATTGACTGACTCTGCAGTGAAACGGGCGTTTATAAAAATTCTTATTTCTGCTGGACACATACTTTGCAAGAGCTCTGAGCTTGCACATTAAATGTTTAGTCATGGAAGAAGAAAGGGTAAAGGTATAAATCAAGCTTTCCCAAAGATGTCTACCCTTTTTGCTGATATTCATATGTCTGTCTACTCTTTCTATTCGTGTCATTTTAGATTATCCAGTTCATTCCCCTTTTGAGACAATGCTCATCTATGGCCCAATTATACATTTTTTACAATTAACCAGCACAAAGATTGTCCTTGATGATGTCATGGGAGCCGGTGGCCCCTGCACACTAAATAATTGAGATAATTACAATCTATGATGTCACCTTAAGCCCCTTAAATATTTGACAAGGCAAGTCCTAGGGGTCACACGGGCCTGCCTGAGACTTTAGAGCCATTATAAAACCTGCATTAAGAGCCCGGGGACCCCTAAATAGTACAGAATAATAAATCTATTGGCTCTCCACATTCTTTTGTCCTTTTGAAGGGATGGTACTGTAGGTACAGGCCATTTTCCACTAGACACACCAAGCCAGTGTTCAAGTGTGTTATTCATTAAAGCAAAAGTTATGAAAGCGAAAAAGGTCAAGATGGCACAAACAGGAGTCTGATCTAATGTCACATTACCTTAGCCAAGCCTTCCCATATGTAAATATTTTCATGACAACTTGAGCCACTTAAAATGAAGAAAGTTATCTACATAAACTGGTCTTCAAAATGGTAAGTAAGCACTGCTTTGTTTACGTTTCATATATATCTGCATATATGTTGTACATTGTTCCGGTTTGTTCTTTTGAACAATGAGTATCTGGTGATCAAGTACAGCCTCAGTCCATTTTCCCCCTGTGATCTTACTCTTGAATTCTTTTGGGAATTTGAGCTCTGTCCTGTTTTGTCTTCAAACGATTCCATGATTTTCCCAGTCCTCACCTCTCATCTATAAATCTGTTCTGTGTCCCTTCTCTCCAGTGGGTCAAAGACTATAGTTGCCCAACGCTGACCATCCGCCAGTATAAAGAATGCCAACATAGCTCTCCTAGAGGCAAAATACCACACTTTCACAATATTTGGAAACTCTCAATGAGCACAAGCCAACAGTAACATGAGCTGGGGTTTTTGGTCTGTAAATGCTGGTAAGTTGAGTAAGCTGAAGGTTGTGCAAGATATAACGCTGATTCAAAGCATGATTCTAAAAGCATAGAGATGCAAGACCTTTCACTCCATTCTTTTTCCACTTTTTAACATTTGTGTTATCTTGTATAGACATTACATGACTATTCCCTGGGGATTTAGAGCTGTGCAGATGTTTACGGCCGAGGAGCTCCTGCAGTAATATTAGTAATACATTTGAGTCTGTTTCAAAAATGTCTGAGGTCAAATTCATAATGTCTTCAATATGAGGTTCTGGCATTAACCAAGTGTTGAGAGGTGCTGTGTTTATTGACTTTCTTAAATAATGTTTTCCAAATAAGTGAACTTGCAACTATATTTGCAATATTAATCATTACTGACTTTTAACTAATGCAGTTCTGTTGGATAAAAAGCATGGGGTATTATTTTAAAGAATATTAATTGTTAACGCTAGTGTTGTTCTAAACCATTTCCTTTCTTCACACAAGGGAGATATTTAGTAAAATGTCAAAGCTGCTTTTTTCAAACCATAACATGAAGTTTAATACAAAAAAAGGACAAAAGCACCCCGTCTGCAATATTCCAAATCTTCAGAAGTCATGCCAAAGTGTTTTGTACAGAAATTATTTACCCAAAATGGAAAATTGTCCAAATAACATCTTTATTTATTCACCATTTGTTTTGCACTGAAACATGTCATTTTTAAAATGAATCCCAAGCATGTTTATGTCGATAAAAATAGTAGCTATCCCCAGTAATGTTGTACCAAAAGCAGCATTGTTCTCACAAATGCTGAAATCAGGCATTACAGGTGAGATGAAAAAAAATAAGACCAATTGGACCTATCACGGCAGATTTGCGTCATGCAAAGGAGTTAGGGGTTGGGAAAATTAATCACTGAGCAAATCTTTTGGGAGTCGTTGACCAAGTAAAGTAAAAATTAAACACATTCAAGACAATGAAAGTGTTTTTTGACCTTGCGTGCATGTCAGCCTTTTGTTGGGGACTCCAAAAACAAAAATATGAACTTTTCATTACCAATAACAGCGGCACTTTAAAAAATAGCTCTGAAATGTACAATGTGGCAAACTTGGTTACATCATTACAGCCCCCTTAATTCTGTGAGATGTCACGGTTAAGAAAGTATGGTGGTTCTTGCGATTCATGATGTGTCACTCACTCTCCCTCTCTCTCTCTCTCTCTCTCTGAGAGGGGTCTGGGATCAGCACAGAAATTTCATGAGCCATTCATCATAATGAAAACACTTAAAACACATGCGAGGCCCTCTTCCATAGTCATGCAGCATTCTTTTGGCAGCCCCCCAGCTTTAGCCCAGTAACATCTGGCTCAAAGAGGGGTGCACAGATCTGACATTGAGACTAAGTCTCATTCATTCATTCATTCAAGTGGAAAGAGAGTTGGTCAAAGTGGAAATAATGTCACAGTTGTTATTTGATTATTTTCATACAATAAATGTTAAAAATGTTTTTCTTAGATAATAATACAGTAGTTGCCTAATAATTCATATATTTACTATGGATCAACTAAAATACTTAATATATAATATATATTATTTCATAATATTGAACATTTTGGTCCTGAAAAAAACTATACAATTAATAATGTGCTAGTTTTATGTGCTTACTGTAGTAATAACAGTAAACCAGTTTAACTAACCCTAAACTAACCCCTATTCTTAATCCTAATTCTATGGGTAAGTAGATGGTTTTAACTAATTTTGCCTAGTAATTAATTTTATTATTAAATAAAGTGTAACCATAAAATCAAGCAGTCTATTGGCATTTTAACACAGATGAAGGCATATTACAAAGTTCCCAAGGCAGTTTTAATTTGACCTTCATATAACAGAAAATTTGTAAAAATAGTTACAAAGCACAACATCTCCTCTTAATAATTAGAAGTGACTGTAAATGGCTGCTGGCTGGAGTCCTGGATGCAATTGCTTTATCTATAATCAGGTCTGTCTATCTGACCAAAAACTATAAAAAGACATGACCTCAAATTTGCTTCGGAAAATTTGTCTTGGTTTCGCTGTTATAAACCTGCGCCGGTCATCTGAGAAGTCTCACATGACTAATGTTGGTGAAGGTTCGAAATTTAGCAGATGTTTTTGGCCACATACTTGTGTAAAGTATGTTTTTGTCATTAGATGCTTTAAAAAGCTTGTTGAAAACATGTTTGTTTGTTCAGCATGTGCACAGTTACAGAAATACAGACCAAGTGAATATGATATATGACAGGTTAGAGAACTGTGACAAAGTGTTATCCTCTATTTGAACTCAGTCCTGCAGCTACAGTATGTGTGCAGTAGCATCCTCCCTGGGTATTAACTTTGCATCTGAATTCTTTAGGATTTTAATTTTAGTGAGCCTAGCCTAGCTTGCATTACTGTCCATGCACTTCAGGTTGTAACAAGCTTATGTTGCATAACATGATAAACAAACCTATACATAAAGTCCAATAGAGTCTATATCTGTCAATAATCACATCATTAGTCACATTGCACATTGTTTCTTTTGCGTCTGCAGGCAGTAAGCTTGCTGGTCAGTAGTTATTCAATTCCTTGGCCAGTACTTGCTTCAGAAATCCTCCACCTTCCCCAGCTCCACCTGTATAGATCTGTTACAGGTAATAGTATGTCTGTTTTGTATGGGAATAAATTATATGTGGATGCACTGGCAGTAGCACGTCTCGGAACCATCATAAGCTAATTGGAAAAACATTCTGAAATATATTTAGAAGCATGAATTTCGAATAAGTCTGAGCTTGGTATTTACTCTACAGCAGCAACGTAGCAGATCTATTCTGCCAAGTTCAAACACATTAACATTCTGATAGTTGGACATTCCACTTTGAAAGTGATACAAAATATGCAAGAAGCAGCATAACATCATCAACATGTTTTCCAATAAGCCTGGGTTGTAATATTTCACATGGGGCTGCATAAATGTCTCCTTTTTCAGTTTGTTCAGATTATTGCTACATTTCTTGACATCATTACAAAATCTGCTTTGTTCTAGGCAGTTAGACATGTTAAACAAGTGGGTTTACCACAGTATGCTCCGCTTAAACCATTTGAATGTTCACAGCTAAAACACCATCTAAAACATTTTACCTTGGTGAAACAGACCATACCCAAAACTCTGATCTCCATCTAAACCAGAGCTCTTAAAATTGACCTCAGAGCAGATGTGGAGGGTACCAAGTATCTATGCAAGCTGGAGAGGAGAAATAATTCTTCTTAATAGTTGGTTGAACTCAAGATTTTGGCTCTCGCCACTGCAGGCCGAACCATTCATTAGCACTAATTTGACATGTTTACCACCCAGGATCCACATATCAGATAATAAACAAGATTGATTGCGCTCAAGTGGAGACACTTTCAGCAGCATGTCTGGTTTGGAACCAAAGTACTCATTCTGAAGGATCAAGTTATTCATGCGTCAAGATGGTGTGTGAGTTTGTGTGTTCTCTTTCCACATGCTATATAGTATGAGACAAAATTATAAATGTGATTTTAACATTAAAGTATTTACTGATGTTCCAGATTTCTTTAGGAATGATTCTTAAGTGCATATAGTTAAAAATAAAAATTTTCCTCATCATCGTTTATCAAACTTTCATTGCCTCTTAAAATATTGTCCTTTTCTGCTCACATTAACAGATCTTGACCAAAGGGTCAAGGTTTAGCTATACTATGCTATTTATCATAGCACCCCTTTAGCACCTGCTGGACCAAATGCAACTGTCTCCATTGACAGCCATTTAAAATTGTCCCTGTATTTTCAATATGTATAATAGCATTGTCGTATGAAACACCTGCTTTTTACAACCTATCAGTTCTTGATTCTCATTTTATATCCAGTTGATTCATAGAAATGAAAAGGTTTTGTGTATGCAGTCATTCCAAAAATAAAGAGGAAATTGTAATTAATACCGCTGACTACGAGCCATTTAATAATGATTTGAGATATGTGGACTAAGCAAAAGTTATAGTGATTGGGTACTATTTGTTTCTTGAGTTAAATGCACAAATGTCTTCAAGAATGGCTGAGTAGAACTGAAATATGACATGATACTTGGGGGGATCTTTAACATCTGAAGATATTTAACTTACTCCCCTCCCCTCCCCTCCGCCCTTGTACAGCTGGTCTTGATGTAGCCAAACCAGGAGATTGGGAGTAACATGTTCCAGGATCAACTCAAGCTCTGGGAATTATGGAATTACCTCCTCCAGCCCCCTGTCACCCCCCCGCCAAAAAATCTCATTCCTTCCAACGACTCCCCAAGAGTGTCAAGAATGTGAATTTCCACTTCAGTGCTTCCTAATGTCAAGGTCTACTTTAATTTTTCCCTTTGTCCTCTATTACTTTTCTATTGTTTCTTTAGTATTATGCAAGTTCCTTCACATATTTGTGATTTTTCAGCCTTGTGAGATGATTTTCACCGTTTTGTAAAAAATGGCTTATTAGCCATCTTATATCAGTCTCAAAATTAAAATTCAAAACTACAAAAAATTTATAAAGCATACGAGGTCTCTGTATTAATAAGCTGTATGTATAAATTAAGTCTCAGATTAGATCCATTTTTTATACCTGGATTTGTTTGTTTTTGTTTGCGTCTTTTCTTTTCTTTCTTTTTTTATTTTTTAATAACCGAAGAGATGCTAGACTTGAGGAATTACAGCATATTTTATAATGAAACTTGGAAAGTCTTCACATTCCAAAATGATTAGTCCAAAGTGAAAATTAAAGAAAAAATACCATGAGAAATTCTCATCTGGTTGTTATTATAGTCGCTTTTCTTCTGGGTGTGTGTGTGTGTGTGTGTGTGTGTGTTCATAAAACGTGACATCCTGCTAGTGTTAGTGCTGTTTTTTAAAATTATGGTTTATAAACATCTGGTGAACCTTTCACTTACATGCATTTGAAAGATTGTCTCATCACCTCTAATAAAACAGACAGTTAAACTGAGCAAGCTATGGCAAACTTACTGAGCAATTTCTGGGAAAATGATGCTCTTAAGTGCGATCTTTTGCCATGTCTTACACACTTCTTTGTGCATTATTAGTCATTCTAAAGCATGTTGCTGTAAATGATAATATTATGGAAATAATCGGTTTCTCATGCAGCCTAAACAGATACATAACGTACCAAATCCAGCAAAATATGAGGTATGAATGAATGAAGGGAAAGTACACTACAGAATGTGATCTTTCCAAAAGCAAATACAATATATCCATTAAAGATAACAATTTGGAAGAAAGAACAAGCATATAAAGAGAGAGATAAACAAATATTCTCAGTAATATTGTCTTTAAACTTCCGAGACTGCAAATAGTTGGTCAGTTATGTCTCTTATAAATGTGCATTTGCCGATCTCTCCCTTCACAGGAGGCACAGAGATCATATTTGAGCTCAGGATGTGAAAGGAAATCTCAAAGCGCCTTAGGGCCAAAAGTATGGTGTGTTTTTCTTGGCCTCCACTCCAGTTTTTTCTCCACATAATTTCACAGATTTGAAACACTGAACTGGAGTTATTTGTTGCTTTCTGCAGTGCGGTACGCCAATTACACAACATGTCAAAGCAATGTGAGTTTGGCAGTTCATTTTGGACTGACAGAGAAACCTTACAACAACATCTTAATAATTGACCTATCAGAAACATGTGATATGTAAAATTAACGAGGCAATTAGATTCTAATTGTTGTGGATGTTTTGTGTATTTTCAGTGGTCCTTTAAGTTATACGAGACTGGTTGGATCTGGTCACAGTTCCTTATTGTGATCTAGTCAAGGCTGAAGGATGTCATCATTTTGACATTATTTAAACAAAGAACCTTTTCCTGCATTTTCCCAGTAAGACAAGGAAGCAAAGCCAAGAAACATGGAGCAAGAGTAAATACTGCTGAATCATGAGTGGATCACCTTAGCTTTCACTTTCTTAGTATGTAAGTCCAAAATACACAGACGCAGGTCTGAAAATAAATAAATGCATTGAAAGTTTTACACAATTATACACAAGACCTAAACTTAGTTTTCAAAATTGCTGCTATATTGCATATTTGACCCTCACCCAAACCGCTAGAAATATGTTACTGCAACCACAGTTACTTCACCAAATGAAAAGTGTAAAATTGACTTTCTGTGAAATGTCAAACTCATGAACTCCAAACAGAAATGGAAATCTAATGAAGGAGAGAAATGTAACGCACTTGACCTTGGGAGTTTAGCTCACAAGAGGGTCATTTCATTCTGTCTGATTTCAAGATGGCTCATCGCTCTGATTTCAGCTACTAAGGAATCTCTTCTGGCTTTGATGGGACTCTTAAAACTGAGCAAGCTTTCTTACTCTCTTGTGTTCTTATGTTTTGGTATTCATCCTTGGTGCTTGATATAGTAAGTCATTATTTATCTCTCCATTTGCAGCGTTTACGCTCTCTTGCTTTGTAAATGTTTAGTTATTATTAAGATTAGTAAGCAGAAACAAGTACAAATCAAACACACTTCTGGAGTACCTCAGGGCTCTGTGTTTGGCCATCTTTTAATTTTATAATTTAGCAAGCTTACATTTGACAGACAGAAAATTTGTGGAAATCACAGCTTGCAATTTAATTTCCAAACAAATAAGCATATTAGAATGGTAAAGATGCTGAAAATTAAGCTTTGTATCACAGGAATAAATTACATTTTAAAAATATATTCATGTAGAAATCTGATTTTGTAAAATGTAGTATTACACAATATAACTGTTTTACTGTAATTTGGAACAATTTGGATGAATTGTTCCAAACTTTTGTAATGTACATGCGTAGCGGAACATCTTAGTTTCAGGTAATCTCGGTAATTAACCGCTATAACTGCTACTAAAATGATAATCTATTCAGTGTCACTGGAGTTCCTTCACCACTCATGTGGTACTTCCTTGTAAATGATATTCAGTTTTAATAACCTTTTGATAACTAGATTTTAGTTACAGCCAGTCTTGTGGCCATTGTGCACCAAGACTAAGACTGCAGCATACCCATTTGGTACTTGTGAACCCCAAGGCTATTTCTCACCGTAGTAGATGGTTCATCATTGGCTTTCATAACCAACTAGCCTTTCTGGCCTGGACTCACTGCTGGAAACTCGCAATGGTCTTCAAACGCTGGCAATGCTGGCCAAGGATTTCTCCATCCTGATTATCAAAGATGATCATCTAATCTGAGTAAACATTAGCATGCTTTTCTCTTCTGGGTATAGTCACATTAAGACGTGGCCATTGGGTTGAAAAGTAATTTAATAAGACATCAAGCTGGCCTGGACTTTGCTCAGTTTAGTATTTGTTTGCAATTATCTTGTAAATGTTTTCTTTGGTTCACTGTCGAAAGTTTGTTAAAAATAAAGTGCATACATTTTGTTGCAGATTCTTATACCCAAGCTGAACAAAATCTGCTTTAAATTCATCCTTTTAGTTCCTCTTGTATAGACAATTCAAAGTGTAAAGTCTATATTTGTCATGATCAGCTGGATGTGCCAACCTGCTGATGGCAATCCAGCTCCCTGCAAACTGTGTGTGTATGTTTTGTGTCTGTTTTCATT
>JAUMHI010000067.1:9219150-9244276 GCA_032359435.1 Enteromius unitaeniatus
CTGTTTTGACCACCGCTTCTGTTTTGCTCTTTGGATTGTGTTTGTTGTTACCGACCCACGCCTGGACACTGACTACTCTCATGCTTAATCTACTCCATTCCTGTATTCTACTGATCGACCCTGCATGTCTCACAATCTTCTGCGAATGAATCCGAATGTCTCCTCGCTTCCTCCTTGTGACAATATGCAATGAGTATTCAACATTTAATCTTAATTAATGTTATTGGTCTTATTTTAAATGATTTGCCAGCAACAGACAACTATTACTTTTTCCTCAGTAAACTCCTTATTTGCTGTTTATTAATAGTTAGTACTGTATATTAGTTGTTGAGATGTAGAATATGCAGAATATGTGCTTTAAAAGCACTAATAAAGAGTCAGTATGTTAATAATAGACATGATAGTAATCAACAAAAAACTGTTTATGCTTAATACAAAAAATACTTGTTGGTCAATAGTATGTTATAAATAGCTGAAATAACCACAGATATCAGAGCATGTCAAAACATCTCAGTGGCCCCAAAATCACCTCAGACTCCAAAGGGTTAATTCTGAGAATTGGTCCATATATTAAAGTGTTACTATTTTTTAAGTCATTTTAATCAAAGCACCAAAACTCTTTCTAGTGAAATGACAGACTTCTTTCTGGTGATGTAGCCCAATCTACAATAGTTGAGTTTGCTTAAATCCTTCCCCCTTTTAAAATCCTATACATTCAGATCTGCCTCTGGATTGAAAATGATGGTTTGAACCAAGTCCCACCCCTTTCTTTTTTTTCTTTTTTTGATATTCTGGATGTATGTCACAATATGGAAGAAAAGATCTGTTGCTACTCCTGTTTGAAGAAAAAAAGATGAAAAATATGTTAAATGAGCATGTGTAAATATTTTTAAAAAGTATTTAGTGTTTTGTAAGCACATTAATCATCATATAAATAGCTTTAGTCTTCCATCATTTCAGATTTCCCATGTGATAATTCAAGAAATAGGAGGAATATTACTGCACTAATAGCTTTTGACTGAGTAATATTTAAAATCTAATCTCATTCCATAATGTCACAAAAAATATGACATCAGTTTGGACTGGCAAGAACATACTAAATATGCACTGCCAACTGGTTATGCAAGACAGAAAGCAGAGAGTGATTGGATGTGGAAGAGAAGGGTGCGTCGTCTTCTGCTTCACTGGGGCGTCAACTGATCACACCCAGAATGCTGTAATGAAACAATCTTCCAGGATTGGACGGGTGGGGAGAAACAGGGAAACAGGGGTAAATGGAGGTCTTTCTGTTGATGTGTGATTCCTACTTAACGAGCTGTGGGAGAAATAACAAATCTCATACATTATGTTACAGTGCAAGTAAGAATTGGGAGAAAACTGGATTTATTTATCTTACTTTCAAGCCAGAGTTTTATATTTAGCATGGCATAAAATTACATAGAACACTGTCATATCTGTTCTACAATGACTTGCTGCAAAACTTTGGCATATTTGCCAAAAAAATAGAACAAAAAATTAGAGTGTTTACCTATAATGTCTGATTTTTCTGAAGAAAAGAAAACAAAATAACCAAGCAAGTAACATCCAAATCTCTCAAGATAAATCTGGAATGCTAAAGAGGCAATTTTTTCACTTCACATGCAAGAAAGTTATGTGGCTGTTTAAAGAGGGCACACGTCGCAGTATTTCCCATAAGCTTCTTCAGCTACATTACCATCTTACTCCCTCAGATGCTCCCCTAAAAACAGTTCCCGCACAATAACTCAACTCTGTGTAAAACGCTCCATAATGGTCCTTTTAGCTTGCTCTTCATCCATAAACAGAAACAGCTGATACTGAGGCCTGCAAAAGACGCTCACATTCCACTCACAGTGAAATTCTCGTCTGGCCACCACTGGGATGTTGACAAGCAAATCATAACATTTCCCATTGTGTATCTGTAAAAAACGAGGGAAACAGAGGTAAATTATGCAACTTAAGAATATAACCCTAAACCTTCCTTTGCTTGTGGTTTGCCACCACAGCATTTGTTTTGGTTTGCAGTGATATTTTAGTACATTGAAAACATTGGCAAAGGCCTTTTTTGCCTTGAGAATATGCTGGAGAAATTCTTATGGAATTGTTTCCTGGAGTTAAAGACCCACAGAAAATTATTGGTCAGGATGATTTGAAAAAAGATCCCACTTGAAAAGTTTCTCACAGAGGTTTTGGTGTCTTTGAGATAAACGTACAAAGGTTCAGTTTTAAAAAAAAAAAGTGATGCTCTCTTAAAACATCTGCAGCAAACCACTGACACGTTTATTAGCTTAAAGTAAATGCCATGATCCATTCAACAACTGATCTTGAAATTCCATCCCTGGATGTACCACAGGGTTCAGCGGACATTCTCACTTTCTGAAGGTTCGACAGCTCATCTGTCTACACCCCAGCGGGCTGGTGACCGTGAGATGGATGGATGTGTTGAGAGCCCGTGGCTCAGTTCCTTCCTTTCAGTGTTTGAGCTAATCAGTCAGCGAGTGGATCGGGCAGGACCATATGCACCTTAACGCTCAGCTGATGTCCGCTGCTGACCCTCTCTTACCCTACAGCTGCTCTTGAGATAGACAACAACACCAGACGCCGTTTCATGCTCATCTGGGTCTTGTCCTCAGCAGACACATTTTGGTTTTTGTTATACAGTTGAACAAATGCTAAATTCAAACTATCTAGCACACTTTAAAGCTTTATTTTGCTTATTTAATGTGCACACTGCAAAAACAATGACTTTGAATGACGTTTATTCAAAGCACCCTTGGGGTTTAAACCTTTGACCTTAGTGTTGCTAACCCATGCTCTACTGTTTGGCATACTGGACATTTGGATGTTGTTGCAAGTGGTGAATTGTGAGTTTTTACTTTCTATTTTTAGTCCATATTTTCTATATTTATCTCATATTTATTTCATATTATCCAGGTTTTTTTTTTAAAAAGTGGACTCTTTTGAAATTGGAAGAGGGAGCAAACAACTAGTAACCACCCAAAACTCATTATTTTAATAGGCATTAAAATCTTAGGTAACAGCTTTTTGTTAAAAGCCTTGAAGGTTTTGTTTAGTTTTTTTCTGAATCTTTTAAATATATTGTAAAGTGAAACAGAAGAACAGACATGTGTGACAGCATTTCAAATAAAATTTGCACAAAGCCAAGTTCAAGCAGCATTTGTTTAGGTGCTTTTTATGTAACTTTATTTTATGAACAAACTAGAGAACTACTTTAGTGTTAAAACTGCAACAAAAATGAACATTTAGTTATTACCCCTATGTCGTTCCAAACCCGTAAAAATGGTGTTCGTCTTCGGAATACAATTTAAGATGTTTTGGATGAAAACCAGGAGGCTAGTGACTGTTCCATTGACTGCCAAGTAATGAATACTGTCAAGGTTCAGAAAAGTATGCCATCTGCCATCAGTGGTTCAACCGAAAGGTTATGGCATTAAGACATCTAAAAGCCAATATTCGGTTCTAACCATAGCACCACCTGTTGGCGACAGGATATGTCATACTATTCACTTAACTCACACATGCTTTACAATGCCATGAAGACATGTACATGCTAATATTCTGTTATAGTCATAGTGCCACCAGCTGGCAATAGGAAGTATGGCACATATAAATTACTTTGATATATTTCTCCTATATTTACTAATATTGCTCACCGTCCACTGTTTTCCTAAAGCTTCCGGGTGGCGGTGAACCCAGGTACAAAGACCCTTCAATGCTGCTTGCAGCTGTAATTATAATTAAAAGTTTAGTGTTACATTACTGTATAAATCTATTTCTATAGCTAAACAAATTGTGATTTGACTGCCAAATTGCAAAGCTAGTGCAACCACACCTACATCCCTGTCATCAGATATTTTAAGAACGTCTAGGTTACGAATGTAACCCACGTTCCCTGAAGGAGGGAACAGAGACGTTACATATGGAAACTCGCTAGAGAGACCAATTGCCTTTTAGCTTTATACAAAAGGCTAATGAATATTGGCATGCACTTGATTGCGCTCAGTTGCACCTCATCATTGTGTGAGTATAAGAGGGCACGAGCACAGTGTACATGCTGGTTTTCGCTGAAGAGCCGAGCCCGAAAGTGTAACGTCTCCGTTCCCTCCTTCAGGGAACGTGGGTTATGTTCGTAACCTAGATGTTACCCTTTTAGTCGAATCACTTCGACGTTACATATGGGAACACCCATACTACTTTTTCAAGTTCAGCTGATACTGAGGCCTGCAAAGGACGCTCACATTCCACTCACAGTGAAATTCTCGTCTGGCCACCACTGGGATGTTGACAAGCAAATCATAACATTTCCCATTGTGTATCTGTAAAAAACGAGGGAAACAGAGCAAAATTATGCATCTTAAGAATATAACCCTAAACCTTCCTTTGCTTGTGGTTTACCACCACAGCATACTACTTTTTCAAGTTTGTCAGCAGAGAGTCTGCACGTAAGATTTGTAGTCACACCTACTGGACGAAGGAGACCCAGAGGTAGCACAGCCAGAGCTACTCCGCTCTAGGTCCAAATGCGGGGCAGGGAGGACTCAGGTTCAGCTATTACATGGGAACACTGAAAAAAATGGCACATGGATCCTGTGGGAGTGGCGCAGCAAGCCGACACCAGCTGGCCTCCCGCTCACCTGCTGTCTTCAGTGAAGACACGGGAAGACACAGCCTCTATGCGGAGGTCGTAGAACCTGGCAAAGGTGTTGGGTGTCACCCAACCCTCAGCCTTACTGATATATGCTAGAGAGGTGCCATGAGCCAACGAATAGGATGAAGCGACACTCCTTGTTGAGTGAGCTCTCAGTCCTAAGGGGCAAGGCTCTCCCTGGTATAAATAGGCCATGGGAGATGGCTTCAACCACTCAATGAGCAAACCTCTGTTTGGAGACAGCATTCCCTTTATGCTGTCCACCATAGCAAATAAAAAGCTGCTGGGAGCATCTGATGCTCCGAGTGTGTCAGTGTAGAGGTGCAATGTGCGTACAGGACACAACAACTCTAAGGCTGGGTCTGCCTCCTCCCGGGGCAGTTCTTGCAGGTTCACTACCTGATCGCGGAAGGGCGTGGTAGGAACCTTGCGCATGTAGCTGGGCCAGGTTCTCAATACCACATGAGAATCAGCCGGGCCGGAACTCTAGGCACTCTTCACCGACAGAGAAGGCTTGTAGGTCCCCCACCCTCTTAATGGAGACCAGCGCAGTCAGAAGCGCTGTTTTCAGCGTCAGATACTTAATATCTGCTAACTGGAGGGCCTTGTAGGGAACCTGCCGCAGGCCATGTAGGGCGACGGCAAGGTTTACAAGAGGGTACGAGGTGTGGTCTCGGGGGATTAACCCGACGTGCACCTCTGAGGAACCGGACTGAGGAACTGGACTTCCCGAGGGACGCACCCTCCACTGCATTGGGATATGCGGCTATGCAAGCGACATACACTTTGAGAGTCGAAGGGGACAGCCTGCGCTTCAACTTCTCTTGCAGGAAAGAAAGCACAACTGCGATCATGCATCTCTGTGGGTCCTCTCCACGAGAGTAACACCGGTCAATGAACAGACTCAAAGTGTAAGCCTGCCTCGTAGAGGGAGCTCTTGCTTGAGAGATAGCCTCTATCACAGGCCTTGAAAGGCTGGAAAAGTCCCGTCCAGGAACCAGACGTGCAGGTTCCAAAGATCGGGGTGCGGGTGCCATATCGTGCCCATCCCCTGAGAAAGAAGGTCCTTCCTCAAGGGGATCTTCCAAGGAGGCGCTGCCATGAAGAACATGAGGTCGGCAAACCAAGTCCGGGAGGGCTAGTATGGCGCTACCAGCAGGACTTGCTCCTCGTCCTCCCTGATTTTGCACAAGGACAGGGGGTGAAGAGGTCTATCTTGGTCTCGCCGAAGTGGTTCCATATCAGCTGGACTATCAGCTGAGGGTGGAGCCGCCATTTTCCAGGGTGGGTGGACAGCCGTGAGAGATGATCGGCTGCACAGTTGAATATCCCTGAAATGTGAACAGTGCGCAGCGATTTCAGCAGCTTGTGACTCCACAGGAGCAGATGGCAGGAGAATTGTGACATGCGGCGGGAGAGTAGACCACCTTGTGCTTGTGGTGGAGCATATGAAGAAAGTGACGCAGGGCCAGAAGTACTGCTAACAACTCGAGGCAATTGATATGCCAAAGCAGCCGGACGTTTGTCCAGGGACCCAAAGCTGCCTGCCTGTTGCATACAGCACCCCAACCCGTGAAAGAGGCATCCGTGTTGACCACGACATGCCTGGACACCTGACCCAGGGGTACTCCAACCCGGAGGAAAGCAGGGTTGGTCCACAGGCTGAATAGGCGGCAACACTGCGGGGAAAGTCCAATCCGGAGTGTGCCACGGTGCCATCTCGGTACTTGATCGTGTAACCATCGCTGAAGCATATGATGGTCTCATATGAAGCAAGCTCAGTGGTGTGACCGCGGCTGCAGCTGCCATTTGCCCTAGGAGCCCCTGAAAAGTTTTGAGAGGAACCGCTGTTTTGTGCCTGAACGTATCTAGGCAGTTCAGCGTAACCTGCGTGCGCTCGCTGGTGAGGCGGGCGGTCATTTCGACCAAGTCCAGCTCCATAACAAGATAAGAGATCCTCTGCACTGGGGAGAGTTTGCTCTTCTCTCGGTTGACCTGAAGACCCAGATGGCTGAGGTGCTGTAGATCCCGCGAGTGAGGTATTATCAGCCAGTCGTGGTGGATACTTTCTCCTGCCATGACTCTAAAGGTCGCGCTGACGGCGGCTCGGCCCTTCAGCGAAAACCTGCAGGTGCATTCCGCTTGTGTCCTCTTGTACTCGCGCAGTGATGAGGTGCATCTGAGCGCAATTGAATGCACGCCAATATTAATTGGCCTTTTGTTTAAAGCTCAAAGGCAGTTGGTCTCTCTGACGAGTTCCCATATGTAACGTCTCCGTTCCCTCCTTTCGGAAATGTTTGTTACGTTCGTAACCTAGACGATCTCAGCATACTTTCAGTAGCTGATTCATCACAGTTTGTAATGAATCAATTTCTGAAATATTGTTTAAATATGTAAATGTTGCATTACCTAATTAAATATTAACTAATTTACATACATTTTGAACACCGGAAAAAGTAATTTCATTTTCATTGTGTTTTAACAGAAGGAATTTCGAATTTTCATAATTGTATCAATCAGGAAATTCTGTAAACGTAAAAAAATCACCATATTTTTAGAAATAAAAATGGCTAATGATATATGAACAAATCTCTCTGCATACACCTTTAGAATATACAAATAAACCCGGGAAGCTTAATGGATGTACAGTAAATGATTTCTGGCTCAGTGTTGGAGGAAAAAAAAATCCTTTAAAGATATGAAAGTATGTTTACAAACAGTACACCATTCTTTGTACCCCTGAGCACAAACTTTGCAGTATGTATAATGGGGCCTTAATGTCTTTTTTTTGACAAGCACTACTAAAATTGTCTTCAGATTAATGCCCTTGATGCTGTAAGAGCAAAAATGGCACACTTTGCACTAAGATTTGTTTTAATATGTTGACACTGAACAATGGTTTGTATCATAATACACTTTTCTGAGGGCAGAACAATACACGCTATACACTGATTATTCTCAGAAAGCTGCACTCTATAATCAAACTGCTAAGGTCAGCGGTTTGCATCGCTAACCTTTCTACAGAGCCCTGACAAAGCCACGTAACAACCTCCGTTTTTACGGAGCACCCCGCAGATTGATTTGCTTCCAGGGAGTTGATCCAGACCCCAAGCAATGTCACCTTCCAGGCAGTAGGATTCTTGTCTCCATTCCTATCAGATAAAGTCAAGTGCCGAATGAGACTCAACCATGTGGAGGAGCCAGGTTTGACAGCTTCCCCCTGCTCTGACACCATGTAAAAGCTGAACAGGAAATTAGAAAGAATGAAAACCTGGGAAAGGATACAAATATTCATCAGCCTTCATTTTTTTCTGGGCCATTCTCAGAGTAACACACTCTTTGACTGTCTCTCTTTCGCTCTCTCTCTCGGTGGCAAGTGAGAGGAAAGCACCTAGATGTACACGAGGAGGTGAAAGAGGGTGGGGGGAATTATCAGGTTCTCATTGTGTCCATGTGGTAACCATTACCCAGTAATCTCCAGTAATTGTATCCGTATTACCAGAGAGTCCTGCTTTCCATTTGCTCTGCCTTGACCGGTGTCGTTACCATGGCACAAGGGGGCCCGTTTTGCAGCAAAGTGATGCAAATTGATGCAATGGGAAGACCATTAAAAGTTTGTCAAAATAGTGTGATGGAGATTTCCTGTTTTAATGAACCTACAAGTCGTTTTCATGCAAATGCGCTGGATGCACTTTCTCTGAACCCGCCAAAACATTTCACGTCACTCTGACTTACGTCACAGTTTTGGCTGGGATAGGCATTATTTGCATGCAGACTTTCAGTTTAGTGGCGTGTACCTGTAAGTGAGGGGTGGCTTCACAGTGTTGTAACATTAATCCAGTGCACAGGAAGCATCTGTGTTAGACAGAAGCAATTAGCACATTCTGATTTAACAGCAAATATTGAAAAGAAATTCATAACTACTCACTTTCGGCTGCTGACCAAAGTCTCAGTCTTATTTCTATTATTTAAATTGAAATCCAGGACTTCAGATTGCCAGGAACAGCTATCTGCATTGCAATTGCCCAAGTGCCCCCAAATGCGGTCAATTTGATGCAATTGCAGTATAACCCTTTGACCTGAGATTTAATGGAGACAGGTAATTATACCATACCACCCACTTACTCCTACCCTTAAACTGGGCTATAATGGGGTTTCCATTACAATGGCAGCCATTTCTTTCTCCGCTCTCCCCTCAACCGTGCAATGTGAAGTCAGAATACATTACTGAGGCTGCAGTCAAAATAACATTACTGTCCCTGGTAGTACAGGTTATTAAAGAGAAATTTTAAAAAAATCTCAGGTTCAGAATTTAAGGCTCGGAATTACAGTGCTTCACTGGTGAAAGGAATCTTTGCAATGTTCTGTTAAAGTTTTAAATGAATAAAACAGGAAAATATGGTTTGTTAAGTAATCAAATGTATCATACACAAATTCAAATCAAACGTCTATTAGTTATTACTTGCAAAATCTACATAATCGGTACGATTGGAGCAAAGGTATATCAAGGGGTTTCATTTTCTTTGCATCCTCAGACTTTGAATTTAATAAATAAAATCACAGCTTTTTTGACCACTGTGCCTTTTTAAAGTTTATCTCAGTCGCTTTGGTGCATTTGAAACATACATATTCAGTGTCTTGTACTCAGATACCTCACTACATACAGTAATGTCTAACTTTACTGTAGTATTCAAATGGCTGTGCAAATAGCATATGGTGCTGTCTTGAGCATTTTCAGGAAGTGTCACCAAAATCTGACTTCTTTGCATATATCTTCTTCATAAACAATGGTGTCAGGACTTTTCATCTTGATGACACTGACACTTTCTTTGACATGAATACTTGCAAGTGAGACGCTTTTGCAGGTTATCAACTAGGTTTTGCAGTTTGTACTAATTGTTTTTAGAAATGCATTAACTGTTGTGCAAATTTAAAAGCGACTGAGAAAAACTGTAAAGAGAATTAAGAAATTTGTTTAAAAATACTGAATGGATAAAGGCATCCTTTAGAAATTGAAACATTTTATACCACACTATTGTAAAGTCTTAATTCAGCTAATATGTATTAGCTGTATTGTATTATTAGCTGTATATGTATTATTTATTTCTGAAAAAGTAAAAGAGGGTGTAATATATCTAGTGTAATTGTTACAGACCAGGAGCGAGACGGTAAAATCCATATGCAAGTTCTTTATTAAAAGGTTGCAGAACAACTCAAAAGGCAGTGTGAACAGGCGATGGATGGTCAGATACGAGGCAAACGGAGCAATACAGGTAAGACAGAGTCGTAGTCAGGAGGCAGGCAGAAGTCGAAACCGGGGAATCAACAAAAACAAACAAGGATAAACAGGGAAAAAGTGCTTACAGAGACTGGACGAGCCACATACAATGATCAGTGGGGAATGATGAGAAAACCAGAGAATTTATTCACAGGACTAACGAGACAGGGGGAGGAGAACATATTAGTTGGCATGGAGACACATGAGGCGGGCGGAGAATATATTGGTTACCAGGTGAACACATGAGGTGGGTGGAGACAGAGTGAACAGGTGACAGAACATACATGGAGTGAAAAAATACAGACATAGAACACGGGGAGGCTGGAGTGCCATTCAAACTGAACTGGCACATCCAGCTGATCATCACTGTAATACTACTTACTGTATGATGGATGTATTTATTTATTTAACTAAATAGCAGGAGGAATGTGTTTTGAGAGCTACAGCAAGGGTCAGATTTTATTGACTACAACTTGAATTTCGTTCTGTTCTTTAAAGAAACTTAAATGGAAAAGGCTGGGGGGACTCTGCAAAGATATCTGCTTTGTTTTTCAAGAGAGTGAACATGAGAGTGTGTAAATAATGGTGGAACTTCCTTTTATTTCTTTGTAACGTTTTTAGTAAAAAGGCATGTTGAGTGAAGGAAGAGTGTCTGTGATGAGTGATCATGACTGCTTCTGCCATTATCATGAGCTCCATGTAAACACAACACCTCAGAGCCCAGTTCAGGCTCTCTCACCTTCACACTGACTGTCCATCAGCTCCTGCTCATAATTCCACACATAGGCCGTGATGAATTCCCTCCGGCCCTGTGTCCAGTTTAGACCCTCATTTATTTCTTTTGAGAGACAGAGCGCCCTTAAAAGATGAGGAACATCAGACTTCACAATACTCACCAGTATTGCCAGGTCCACTGTACAGATAAATAAATAAGAGGAATGGGTGGTCCATTAGCCCGTGAATGATAGACCAAAGACCTCCCTTAATTGCTTTCTTCTTGTAGTGTCTCAATTTATTTCTCAAAACAGGAAGAGTGTGCACACGCGCGCAGTGGTGCTGGGGTTTATGATGGATGGGGCAGGGGAAGATGCACCAGTGCTGGGTAAAGCTCACAGAGGCTTTGATTAACGAGACTGCCGGGGTCCCCGAGGAGCCCCAGGCAGAATAATACTGTTAGAGCGAAACAGCTGCTCCGCACAGACCTCAGGGGCCCCACCAGCGCAGAGACGACCAGAGAGAGAAATTATAGAGAGGAGGATGGATGAGTAAACAGGTAGATGGATGGAGGTTAGATGCTGGTGCTGTGTGGATGTACAGATGGATGGATGGATGGATGGATGGATGAATGGATGGATAGATAGATAGATAGATAGATAGATAGATAGATAGATAGATAGATAGATAGATAGATAGATCATAAAAAATAGATAGTTGATATTCAACAAATTTGAAGTCAGTTTTCTTTTCATCGTTTTGATGATCTGTACAAGTTCAGATCATGATATCATGCTAGCAGCATATCAGTTTCATCATAGCTGCTTCACACCACTTGGCATCAGCACTCATGTTCTGGACCAGAATAATAATAACACAATCTCTGTACTTCTGTCCAGCCAACCCACAAACACTCATCGGCTTTCTGGGTTTTGTTTATTTCTTTCTCAAGTTTGCCATGACAGTGCAACCTTGCCGTCTCTGACTGTGTTAGGCGCTGGCACACAGAGCAGCACAAACAGGGGAGTACAGTTTATTTTCACAGCAGTCTGGTTCAAGTGCCCGCGGTTTGTTGCCTGCGTGTTATTTTCCCTCCCTGCGCAAAAGTGTTTATGCAGTGGAGGAATTTAGGGAGAAGTGTAATCTTGTTATCTCATCGAAACAAGAGGGAGAGACAGAGAATTTTTTATTTTTTTTTGGTCAAGATCAAAGGAAGTCAGTGATTGTGAATGTAAAAATTGCAACACCACTTTTATGTGTTTATACATCTCCCATTTGTCAAAGTGGCAAGCCACTCTTTTCTCTGCCACTTGGTGGTAAATGCAAAAATGCTCCATTGTGTTTTATTTAATCAGCCATTGTAAATTTAAATACAATAAAAATATTTTTCTTGCCCTTGTCAAAAAGTTGTATAATATATTTTTCAAGGTATAAAGCAAAAATAATTTTAATATATATATGTTTTGCCTCTTCAAGCATGTAATTACTGCATGTTGGTTGGACCACACAACTGGAAGCAACAGTTTTTCAAATATTTAAGTGTGAATATATATCTTTTTGACTTTGATCTTTGACTTGAGGTTCCCAAAATAAAATTTGAAATATTAAATCTAAAAAATATAAACAGTCACAATAAAATAAGTGAATGAAAGTCATTGTATCGCAAAACCAAAACATACTATCTTTCGTGGAACAGAAACAATTTTATAGCAGAATTTCTGACCATATAATAATTTGTGAGAAATCGACAGAAATATGATTCCAGGTCAGACATACACATCAACATCTGTTTTTCATGTCAGTCATAATCAGTGACAATGGAAGAACCAATGATGTTTGACCTAAAATGAACTCCCTGTTGCCAGATCTCTCCAGAAAAAATAAGCCCATGCCCAAAATGAGTGCTTCTTGATTTTCATGTTGATTTGCTGTGAGACTGTGTTAACTCTTGTGTGGGATAGGAACTATTTCTTGCTGAAAGACACACAGAATGCACATCTTCACTCATTCAAACTGTTTCAAACAGAGCAGCGCTTGCTAGAGGTAATGAAAGTAAGGCTTTATCAAAAGAAATATCCAAGTCTGGGGCATGTTTCATTTTTCCACCATTATGTCATCTTTTAAACTAGAGTTGGTAACCAAACGCGGGCATCTTCTGTCCTTCTTATATAATTTTGTGTTATTTCCATCTCCTTCTTTGACTTGAAAGCACCTAGTGGATCCACCAGCTAGTGTAGTCACCTCCAGGTGCATGCTATTTGGTGAAAAACTTAAGCATATTAATTCTACTTAACAAATATGCAATTTTATAAACCTAAAAGCAGCCCTGAGTAAATTATTCATTGGACATTATCATAAATAAAGAATATAGAGGAGGCTATGCTAAGGAAACAAATATGACGTATTAAAATATGGAGCTTCGGGAAATTATGGGAACAAATGTGGAAATTTCAAAAGGTAGTTACAATGGCTACAATGGTTACAAATGATTGCATCCAATGAACAGAAGAATATTGCCTTCATTACATTCCATCAGGTGACGTTTAATGCTAAGCGGCTGTGACAGGTTATTGCATTGTTGATGCTACATTGATGCAACATGCTGCAGTTAAAAATCACAGGTTTAAATGCTAATTAGGAGGGTTCGTAGGCAGAGCAGCACTTGATTTTAACCCGACAAGATTGCAATCCAGGTTGGCTCGAATCATTATTATTTGCCATTTTGCTTAATGAAGAGGGCCTTCATTGACAGAGGAAACATTCACCCTCGTGCAGCTCTGCATAACAATCGCCACAAATGAAAAAGAATCCGGGCGCCGGGAAAAAAAAAAGTTTCCCCATTGTCTGTATTAATTTAGGTCTCGTTTAACGACTGTCGGAATCACACGTTCCGCCAGGGAAGTGGGTGATGAAATGCGCCGCTCCGCCGACAAACAAACAAGGAGAAAGGGGGAGAGAAGAAAGGGATGAAAGCGCAAGGAGGGGAGGAAGAAAGGGAGAAACATGCGGAGGAGACACAAAGACATCAGAATATATATCAGGACAAAAATAGAAAGTCTCTTTGTTTTGCGCGACGGAGAGCAGTGTAGCTAATTAGAGTCGAAATGATAGCTGGTGCGACTGACACAGGTAGGGAGTAGCGGCGTCTCCCGTGTGCCTGACAGTGCATACTGAGAGTGGTGTGTAAGCAGGGGTAATGGCTGTCAGCTCCTGACAGCTGTAAAATGGCCTTTTAGTTTGCCGCGCAAAAGCTGTCACGGAGTCTCGCGTTACAAAGGCGGATGTAGTTAGCTGCGCTGGCAAGGCACATCATTATTAACAAACACTGTGGTGCTTGCCTTACTGGACCCGGCTTGCAAATGGAACATGCTCGTGGGCCCCGCAACGACACACTTGGAACTGAGATGTCAGAGGTAACGAGTCCTGGAGAGCAAGGGAGGCACGCCGTTCGCCTGCTGCTCTCTCGCACTGGCCCTGCTCTTCTACTTCTGATGTGTAATGTGTTGGGTTTTGTGCTTGTTTTGTTGTGGATTGCTCTATGGTGGCTGCGGGCAAAAGGGTTCACGCACACCCTACGAGAAGACACGCTTAAAAACATAGCTGCTAGAAAAATACATTGGGAACAAATTAGCCTACTTCAAACAGCCCTGTGCTTCACCCCCGAAATCAAAAGGGGAAAAAAATGAGAAATTGTTTTTTGGCTTTAAGAAAAGGAAACCTGCTCACAATTCACACACTGCAAGTGATAGTCTAGGTACACATTAAAAGTACAGCTACACATAAAAAATAAATAACTGCAAATTTACATAGCGTTCTTTTAATTGTATCGATTAAAAAAGAAATAAAAGACTGATCAATTTATCCAGGTGTGATATTTTTATGACTGCACAGTAGTAATCATCATCACTATCATCATTATTATTATGCAGTCATAGAAAATATTGGATAACAGTTTAGAATAGGGAACACTAATTTACTATTAACCGCTTTTTCAATATTAACCGCAATTTGCTGCTTATTAATAGTTAGTGAGGTGGTTGTTAAATTTGGGTAATGGGTAGGATTAGGGATGCACAATAAGGCATTAATATGTGCTTAATTACTACTAATAAATGGCTAACATTATAGTAATATGCATGCAAATAAGCAACTAGTTAAGAGAACCAAAAATACTGACTTAGCAAACATTGCATCATGTCTGAATACAATGATCTGTATTTTTTTATTTTATTTGTTTATTAGGTTTTTTTTATAAAAGTCATTAAATTACAATAAAGGAGAAGGCCGAGATTGAATCATTAATGAATCATTTTTGAATCAAAAATGAATCATTAAAGTCACAGAAATAAATTCACAAATCACAAATAATTCTTAATAATTAAGACAAAGCCTCTTATATTTATTTTAAATTATTGGTCATATATGTGATCCATTTGTAATGTAGACTGCTTAAATATAACTGAACTATAATCTGTCCTCTCTTTATTTGTCATTGGGGGAGACGGAAATAAGAAATCCCACAGGTGTGGTGGGTTTGTTTTGTTCTTTATTGTATTGTGTAGAGTTGACTCAGAGTGCTTCCCCAGAGGCCTGTGTGAAGAACTCCATGTGCTGCTGCAAAGTCAGATTCAGTGCTATTGTGAAGATGGCTCTTATTACATGATTGGCAATAATACAAGCCACATGTCTGGAGCTGAATCTCTATAGCACAGACTGGAGATTTTGTTTGTTCTTGGTTTTAAATAATTTAGTTTAGAGATGCATCTCAGTGTCATCAATACAAGTACAACTGAGCATCTGCTTTAACAAGTTATGCCTTCTTTTATTACAATTTTCTTTCTTTTCTTTTATCACATCAGTATTTATTTAGAGCTTAAGTGGTGATAAAATATTTATTCCTTTAAGATAATGTTAATCTTAATCTAATATTCAATTTTTAATAATAACCTTTCTACATTTAACCTGCACAATTTAGTTTTGGTGGTATAAATTTATGTAATTCGGTTGATTCTACGACTCACAATTACCATTTTACCGTTTTCTGTGCAATTTTAAAGAGGTAGGTAACTTAGTTATATAAACTTGGTCGGTTGGTTAGTTCAGTTCAGTTCACTTCAATAACTGTGTTAATCCATAATGAAACAAGATCAAGTTCAACTCAGCTTTAAGCGGCTATACAAGAAATGTCATTATTCAGCTCAAGGCAGTCCAGTGTTGATTAAACTATGTTCAGTAGCAGTGTTGATGTTGCAAAATGCATCAATTACAAACTAATTCAATTAAAGCAGAAAACAATAATGAGCTCAGTTCAGTTCAAATGTAGTTTTTATTCAATAGTGTCCTGAGCATCAGTGATATTGCATAATAAAAATGTTTTAGATACCAAGCAAGCCAATGACAGCAGAAGCAAGAAACACAAAAATGCAAAAAAATAAAATAAAATTAATTGTTTATGGGCTAGTAGCCGAATTCACTCTCTCGAATTTAGCCGAACTCTCCGTCTACCAGCAACTGTAAACTGGCACCATGGGCCCTGGTCAAGTTCAGGTCAAATCAAATAAGGGGTCATGGCACGGTAGTCTGCTCAGCCATGAAAGCCAATTGCTTGACTCTAATTGTCCCTAAGTGCAGGACAATTAGACACACTTGACATTTGCATTACTTCCAAATTACATAGACTCCGATCAGTTCCTCTGATCATTTGACTTGTTAAACTAGCAACCTTCTGAAACTCTTCAGCTATGGAAACTTGGCATTCCCAGTGGAACAGCACCGTTTAGATGCACAAAGACAGACTGGACACCTGTCAACATATCTCTGAGCACTGATGAGCTTGGCTCTGGGACGTTCGAGCAATGATCAGAATTCAGAATGGAAATGATGGGTCTCTGGAACATTCCACATGGAACTGAACATCTGACAGCAAGCAGAAATGGAAGGCAGCAAGACATGGCAATTCTCACAGGTTTTTACAGGATCTGCATTGCAGAAAATGGCAGTGTTATGGGTACTCAATACAGAACTCAATGAAAATCTGCAAGAATTAAGAAATTTTTCCAACTCATAGACGCAATCTTAAATGTGTTAAGAAGCCTGCCATTTTCTGCTGGTGTTTGCATTTCTAGAAATAGCAGTGTTGGCTCGTGGGTATATTTCAGTTATTGAGTTTGATGATGATTACATTTCACCATACGAAGATTGCAAATTATTTCACTTTGGTTAAATGTCCCATCTGGGTTTGATTTATAAATAAATGACCATTAAATAAGGCCTCATTCTATTTACTGATTCTGATTTGCAGTGTGTGCAGTTTATGTGTGTTTGAATCATTTATTCAATAAGTGGCAGCTGTTTTAAGAAATCACTAGGACTTCACATGCTTATATGTGTGTGTCTGTGTGTGTGTGTGTGTGTGTGACCCTGGACCACAAAACCAGTCATAAGTGTCAATTTTGTGCAACTGAGATTTTTACAAAATTTGAAATCTGAATAAATATTCTTTCCACAAGTGTAGGGTTTATATGACAATATTTGGTTGAGATGTAATTATTTAAAAAAACTCTGGAATCTGAGGGTGCAAAAAAATCTAAATACCTAGGAAAATCTAATTTAAAGTTGTACAAATGAAGTTTTTAGCAATGCATATTACTGAAATATATTTATGGTAGAAAAATTACAAAATATTTACTTAATATCCTAATTATGTTTGGCATAAAAGAAACATTTTGACTCGTACAATGTATTTTTGACTTAGTGACTTAAGACTGGTTTTGTGGTCCAGGGTCACATCCAGTATGAGCTGCCGTGATTTATTTCTTGTAAGTATCCAACAGAGCAAGCTTCCATCGTGTAAAACTACATCTTGTACATTAGAAGGAATCTATCTGTGTGTGTTGGCCTTTATTTATGTCATACAGTACATTCAGCTCTATGAACAATCCAGGCGGGTTAACAGTCTTGTCAGTGGTGGTAGATGTCTGTCAACACTCGCTCAAGTCTTGTCAGTAGCACCAGGGCACATGTGGCACAGATCCTCCCTGTGTCGTTGTGTTTTACTGGGATCTGGGGCTGGAACAGGGCGGGGAGTGTGACAGGTGCTAACAACGGGTGGACGCTGTTAAATACGAGGTTGACAGGTGAGCACAATGCGACGATGGCGAGAAATTCAGTAAAGCATGGCATCTGCTCCGGCAACTGGGAGGACAGTGTGAGGTTTCAATTATCCAGATAGAGCTGTGCGTAGCTAGCCAAGATTAAACTGCAGCCGACGGGACGGCTAATTGGAGGACGGTCACTGAAGAATTGCAGCATTAAGTGTATACTGCATTTATTTTTTTATCACTGTTGCTAGAAAAACTGAATTACATAAACCCAATGGTATGTTGTTTATATGATGTTAACAGTGGTGGATTAAATGTGGATTATCTGATCACAATTTGAGTAATACACATTATTGGCAGAGTTTTTGTTTTGTTTTGTTCAAATTAGATGATAAATAATATTAAATGAAATATTATATTTTTGCAGTAATGCAATATTATTTATATATATAAATACATATATATATATATATGAACATAGTGTAAAAATACTGTATATTGGCCATACTGTATTAAAACATAACTTCTAAAATGATTCAAATGTGCTAAAATTGTAGAATGATTTTTCTGAAAATATGCTTAAGAACAGATTAGCATTTTCAACATAGGAAAATTAATACCTACTGAATATTAATATTCAGTCTTGCCTTGCAGATATGACTTCACATAAAACACACATAAAATGAAAGAATTTTGTACATATCAAAAGTGTAAGCACAGCACTGCAGTGTTGTGAAAACCCATGGGCCCAATTTATGCAATTTCACCTGGAAATGAAATGTGTTTCTAACAGCTTTAGAGAAGCGCTTTGTCGTTCCAAGGTGAGGATGGTTTGTTAAGAGGACGTGATGTGTATTTTCACCTTTTTTCACTGCTTGTGTTCGAATGTGTGTGTGTCAAGATCTTACTTAATGAAAAAGTTTTTAGGTAAGGAGGCTACCGGGCGGAAGGCTGATCGTCATGCCGAATTCATTCTATTGTTCTGTTTCATGATTACTCAACGGCTAGTCTTTGTTTTTGATTCCCAGGAGACGCACAATTATACACACTTTGATCCGAAACAAAAAGAGAATGTTGTCACAACCCCTGTGTGTAGAAAATACCAAATTGTCTGCAATTTAAAGTATTTTGTAGTTGTTTAATGACTAGCGTTTTGGCTCCAATCAGTGGGAAGGCTCCTAATAGATGTGATCTTTATCTGGGTTTTCTTGTCAGGTCCTCAGACTTTCACTACTTATCTTAAGGTCACTTTATTGCTATTATAACGAGGCTTGTAATGAGAACCCATTTCAATAGGTTCCTTTTCACTCCCCTTCTAAATAACCCAAATTACCCAATTGGAACATGCTGTAGGGTGTAG
Organism: Enteromius unitaeniatus; assembly: GCA_032359435.1. Lineage (NCBI taxonomy): Eukaryota > Metazoa > Chordata > Actinopteri > Cypriniformes > Cyprinidae > Enteromius > Enteromius unitaeniatus. Next base: position 9,238,290 of record JAUMHI010000067.1, read on the forward strand.
TGTGCACTGTGCCTGCGCTTGTGCCTTTGTGTATGCTTACTTGTTGCTTCGAGGTGGACTTTGTTGAATCATAACCTGTTTTCATCACCCAACCCACCCAGCCCCAAAGCATGTGTAGTCAGCTTATCTTGGCGAACCATTAAACAATTCCAATCTAAATATCTAATATCGCTGTCACACAGCATTTAGCAAGCACAAGACATGCTTTGACAGTGTCTGGAGCAACAATAAAAAAAGAGTCTACCGGTACTTAAAGCATTATCAGCTGTCTTGGACCCATAACCGTGACCTTGTTCCTGCATGTCCTTCAGTATGTGCGAACATGTGGTAGTGACCTGCCGGCCAACCGCTGATAATTATTTCCACTGAACGTCTTGCTTTGGGCACAAAGTCTCGCTCCGTGAGCCCAATTGGGAGCAATTTGGTAACCCATACCCCTGAACATTAGTAATGAGAGCTGATCGAGTGGAGACCGGTCCTGCATTAACCTTCGGGACGCCCTGGTTGTGTTGAGGGGGAAGAGTTGGCTTCCCTCCAGTGCTGATTCCTGGGGGCTGGAAGTAGGGCAGCCCACCCAGGACTGGACTCTTGATTGAAGGGTTACTGAGAGAGAATGGGCGGCAGCTGCAAAGGGGGTTATTCTGTTTCTATCAGGAACTGTCATGAAACTGTGACTAACGCTGTTCATTTGATGAAACGGGTGCCTTTTTCTGTTTAAGTACATTCTCAGAAAGAAAGGTTCAAAAGTAGGTACAAGAGGTACCTATTTTAGTAATAGAGTTGACGGTTTTACAAATCTTGTGCTTAACTATAATATGCTATAAATAAGCAAACTTAATTATTTGCACAAATATATAATTTAGAAAGACCAGTGTGAATGATTTGAGTTGGGCGACACAATCAAACATTAGATATATGTCTCAATTGCATATTTTAACCCAACTGAGCTGAAAATTTGAATGATAAGTTGTGGCATAAGCCAATCAGCAAATTGATAGCTTATTGATACATCCATTATGATTGACAGGAAAACGTCCCACGAGTAATCTATAGATAACGCAATAAGAATATTCTCTTTGTTTTTGGTGTGCACACACCATTAGAAAGATAATTCAGGGTAGACATTGTGGGCATGAAATTGTGCAATTTTAAACATTCTGTCAGGTCTGTTTAATAAATTGTAAAATGTTAAGTGAGATTTTATATAGATAATATAATAGAAAAATCAGGTAACAAGGTTGACCATTTTAAAGATTACCTTGGCGAGGCTTGTGCGTTAAGTCATAAAGTCACAAAGTGACGCAAAATGATCTTGACCCTGCGTCAAAATGTTGACGAGTTGGGAGTGAGAATGTGTTGGAAATCAAACATTAACAATAGTTTAGTTAGTGTGGGTATCATAATTTTAGCAAAAAATAGAACAAAAGGTTTATTATTCTTGGCTAAAATTCATGTATGAATATACTATTGTTTTTTCTTCATTTGTGTTACTATCTTATCATACTCCAAATATTTAAAATGTGTACTGTAATTATTGGTAACCTTTTATTTTAAGGACTAGTTCTCACTATTAACTAGCAATGCATATTGGCTGTTTATTATTACTTATAAAGCACATATGAATGCCTTCTTCTGCATGACCATATTTTAGATCCTTTAATCCTGCCCCACAGGCTTAACAACTACCTTATTAACTATGAATAAGCTGCAAATTAGAGGATTATTGAGGCAAACATTGTAGTGAATAGTTAGTTAATTGGACCTTAAAATGAAAGTGTGACCTAAAAGTATCATTCATTGTGTGTTCATGATGCCGAATACATTAAATACAGTTAACAAATAGAACCACATTGTAAAGTGTTACCAAAAAATTCATACTGTAAAATATAATTCACTTCTAAATTAGCCAATATAGAGTAAAAGCAAAGCCTAATGATAAAACTTGCACTTCATTACATTGACTTCCAAAGTACTTGAACAGACGTTTTAGCAAGCTTCCACTTACGACAGCTTGCAATTAGTAGTTGCTCCTGATTGCATCAGGTTCTGAACATCTCAAACCTGACACCAGCTAATGATCATCCTAAATAAGGCAGCTATTTAAAAGACAGAAGCTCATGAGTTCATCCTGCCGTGCTGTCAGTCAATCATTCAATGTTATATGACACCTCTCACTCTCATTAAGTCTGTGTAGGCCACTTTCACCCAGACTTCAGAGGAAATCAAACAAGAACAGAAAAATGAGGGGATCTGATTTATTTATTGAGCATATACTTGACTAGATGAGGTTGGCCCAAACTAACTAATAAGGTGTTTGTTGACTGCTGTTGTTCTCGCTGTTTAATTGCTTACCTTCATTAAACAACAACAAAGAGTTAGCAAGAGAGACCTCACCCCCGGTCTCATTTTATGCATGTAAAGTTGAATACTAGTCACTGTAGTGCCGATCGAACATCTATGTAACATCACGCTTATTACTTACCATTGGTTTATTAAGACAGAGGGGAAAGAAAAGTTTCAGATGCATCTGACAGACATATCAGAAAGATTTACGCACCCCACTGATTGGGTGACAGAATGGCAAACAAAGCAGCTTTTTGTTCCCGTTTGTATCCGCAGTAATTACCACCACGGCAACAACCTCGCCTTTCATCTCTTCAGTCACATCACACAGGGAGCTGCAGTCAGAAGCGGCAGACGGCACTGTGCCACATCTGCCGTGTGCCGAATCAGTGCGCTGTCCCGCTGGCAGCACGGAGAGAGAGGGAGAGCACGCCCAAAACAAACGCACATCGGTCAGGCGTCTAGCTGATAGCAATTCGCTTCAGTCAAAGTTGACTCTGTGTTTACTTGGACGCAAAATGGCCTTGAGAGAGTCTGTCGTAGGACTGTAGGTCAATAGAAATCAGTGGAAAGACCCACATTTATGTCAAGTTTAGTTCTCCAAATCCAGGTGAACAAAGCCATCGCTAACGTTACAAAAATGACTGAAAAGAAGAAATATTATACTAAAAATAAGCACAGTTGTTCTCATACAGTAAGACTGTAAAGCCATATAAAAAGAGAAATAATTGCTAGTACATGATTAGTACATTTAATGAGAAATGTTTATGTTGAGATCTTTAACTTTTAATTTCATTGTTTCGTAATAGTTAAGAGCTATTTGCTTTACCCTGAATCTATATTTGACTAGATGCAAAATGGGTTCGTGAGAGCCTGTTTAGGTCTGTATAGGTCGATGGAAATCTGTAGAAAGACCAATATTTTATGTTAAGTTTAGTTCTCGAAATTCCAGGTGCACAGCGCCATCCTTAACGTTATTAAAACTCCTAAAAATAAGAAATATTACACTAAAAACTGGCACAGTTGTTCTCATACAGTAGGAGTTATAAAAAAGAGAAATAGTTACTCTGGATTGCATTTCCCAAACAACGATGTAACTCGCTGATTAACCACCATAGTATGATGCGTTGTTTTGGAAACGAACTAGCTACACACGACTGTTTCCCGAACACGTCGTATCTCCGTCGTTTGAATCACATTGGTTCAACAACATAGGGCCATTGTTAATGACGTCACTCCATGTGGTGGAGGAATAACTTCTGCTATTAAACTGATCTCCAAGATGCTGCTGCATTGAACATGACACATATCGACTAATTTACTATTTTTGTTCACTGTCATTTTGCTTTTATTGATCTTTGAATCATCGTGGGTTCCCTCTTACGTGATACTTCAGTAATGCATGTTAGTTTGCTTCTTCTGCCCAAGAGCATATTTATTAAAGCTAACAAGAAACTATGCTTCTAACCACAGGTCCAAAGCTGTAGTTCTAACCACGTATGTTTGTGATGTTGATTGCAAATGTTCACTGAATCTTTGAACTATGCTGGTAATGACAGAACTTGCGATCATAGTAGGTTAACCATGCTTTTGGGAAATGCACCCCAGATCATTTGTTTTGCCCTGTATAGGTCAATGGAAATCTGTAGAAAGACCCATAGTTTATGTCAAGCTTAGTTCTCGATATCCAGGAACACAGGGCCATCGTTAACATTATTTAAACTCCTAAAAAGAAGAAATACTATACTAAAAATATGCACAGTTGTTCTCGTACAATAAGACTATAGAGCTATAAAAAGTTACACTGGTAATTTGTTTTGAATAAATTTAATGAGAAATTTGGTCGTATTTAATAGCTTCAAGGTTCTCTCCATATTTAATTTGGCACAAACTGGGCCTGTAAAAGTTTGTTTAATATGCCATATTCCTGGTGTCGCGTAGATCATACTTTTGCAACCAATAACATCCAAAGTGTTTTGTCCAATGGGAATATAAAAACACATTTAATGTCAATCAGTTAACTAAGAGGAAGAAATAATATCCTAAAAATACAGACACAAATAAGATGATTGTTTGCACACAGTAGGAATGTAGCACTATATGAAAATAAATATCAGCTCTGGGAATGTGATTCTGGGATGATTAAATGATTGAAACATATTAAGATCTCTAATTTTGATTTCGTATCTTGGCCGCTCGAAGCACACTACAGTATATGAGACACTTTTGAGACTCTAGAGACATATGAGATTACAATCTTTTTCTCAGGAGAAAAGTCTGAGATGCGTTTAATCACACTGATGTCAAAGAGAAACAAGTGAGATCTGGGTTTTGTTTTTCTGGTAGGATATTAAGAGATGCTTTATTAAACATACTGCACAATATATTGCAGGATGTAAATCTATAGACCCTTGGTATATAGGCAATTAAGTTTTTAATTAGCAGACTAATAAATTACAGTAGTCAGTTCAGAAGACTCACAAATTCAATACTGATGCAACGTGCATCATAAAATATTAAGTTTTGAAAATACACTTCCAAAGAAGTAAAAATGCAAACAAAAGAAACAGAATATAAATATTAATATGATTTTTGACTGCACTGTAAAAAGAAAAAAAGACGTAAAAAAACGGTGCATTGCATGGCAGCACAGGGTGCCAAACGTTTGCCGTTAACGGGAATAACGGTGATGCACCATTAACTGAAGTAACGTGTTTACACAGCAACATGAGAAATGGTATACTGACTATACAAGATTTAAAAAAATGCTTAAATTGTAATCTGAAATGTTATGTTTTATCTGTGTAATTAAAAAACATGCACAGACCATTAAATTAAATACCATTCTTTGACTGTGAATTTAAATATGTTTAAACCCTTATTTCACAAAACACGTTTTAACTGTAGATGTAAAAAAAAACGGTTAAACAGTTACTTAACTTAATGTAGATATACATAACATGTAAACCCATTATTTCAGAAAGCATGTTTTGACTGTAAACTTAAAGTTTAAATTGTTTTTTAACAGATTTGACTGTAAATTGAAATAACTTGTGTCATCCGATATTTAAAAACATGAATTGAAATAGACCATAATTATGAATTACATGTACAGCACTTTATTTTAAAATTCCCACGCCAATTTTAAAAAGTAAATGATTTGAAAATTTATTATACATATAATATACATATGATATCATGATTATGGCTGTTTTTTTTACATGAAGCTATTATAATTTTATATATCTGTGACATTTTAAGACTAAGTGCATCACATGAATGTCACATTAACAAAAATGAATTTATTACAGACAGTCAATATTAATTGGTCCCCCTGTATTTTCATGTAATGTAATAAAGTTTCTTTAATAAATAACAACAATTTTACTTCTCAAAAAAACTAAATCAAAATTTGTACATATTACAATTATCACTAATTCTAACACATAATAAAATATGAAATTATTCAAACATTTAAACTTATTCCATTAATAATAAAATAAGTAAATAAATAAATCTCAAATGTGAAATCTTTTGTAACAAATCCATCATTAATATCATCATAGCATTTTAAGTCTTCCACACACAAGGGACAAACCAATGGGTACAACTTCAATTCATTCTGCATCTTGGTCCCTTAAAAA
>JAUMHI010000067.1:9248408-9262024 GCA_032359435.1 Enteromius unitaeniatus
TAGCATTTCATCACTTGCTCACCAATGGATCCTTTGCAGTGAATGAGTGCCATCAGAATAAGAGTCCTAAAGGCTGATAAAAAAATAACAATAATCCACAAGTAATCCACACCACTCCAGTCCATCGATTAACATCTTGTGATGCGAAACATTTTATGTTTGTAAGAAACAGATCCATTGTTAAGGCGTTTTAAAGCCATCAACTGTTGTATTACATCAAAACACTCCGATATATTAGTTTGAAACCTGTGTCAAGACTGTCATTTGTAAAGACTGCTTGATTTGTGCACACTTCAATCTTGCAGCTCGTCAGGTGAAACTCGAATTTAGAGATTTTACCCACTGGTTTTCTTTTTTTTTTTCATGCAAAGTTTAGCTATCAAATCCAAAATCTGAAAAACTCACATCTGCCGTTCAGCTCTGAGTATTTTCAGGTCATTGGTCACAGTTCATCAAGTAGGGTTTGGACCGATGAAGCTCCAGTGCTTTTACAGGAAACTCCCTTCACTTCCCATAAAGCGCAAAGATATTTCACCACAACCAGTGACAATCGAACGCAATCCTAATAGTAATAACCTTTAGTCCACAGCCAGTTTCATTGTTCAGAATCAGCGTGGTACGCGCAGACACCCCCTACTAATGAGGCATTGACCTAAGCCCAGACGCACTACATTGTTTGAGCTGCTTATTTATTTATGACTGTTTGATGTATAGCGTGCTACTCATGATTAATTCCTTAACACCGACCTTGATCAATATGCAAGATTAATGGCAGATTTACTTTAATGTTATTTTTATTGGAAACATGGATGCAGTGCATTTTCCCCCTCTCTCCGACACTCGCAACACTTGATTGATGTCTGTGCCGCATCAACTCCAGCTTTCCTTTAATTCCCTGCATAATAATTCTTTTTTTCTTCCTTTCGTGGGCTCCGTCAGTTGCTGAGAATCTGCCTTTGTGGCACATTCAAAATGTCTTGTTAAAAATTAAAGTGATTGTATTCTGCTTTCTAATGCAAATGGCGTCCCACGTGGCCTGCAAATGCATATGAGGTCCAGAAGACGAAGAGCATGCGACGATAAGAATGCAACTTGCAGCACAGATGCACACTGAAACGTTGAATAGGAATGAAGTCTGTGTTATCAAAACGTCCCCATGGCCTTTAGTTTACCTGTCTGTCTTCCTGTCAATCAAAAAAAGGCAGACAGAGCTTAGATTCTGGATGATGTCCCTGTGTTTTCTTCTCTGGTTTTCTGAAGTTGGACCACATGCTGTTGTTAATCATATATATTCCTTATTCTTCATTTCTTTTTTTTTCTTTTTGGAATGAAAAGATAATGTTTTTATTTGCACCTAAATAAAAAAAAAGTTAAACTGAGTAGTTGTTAGATCATGTAATTTAATCTAGCATGTAACTAAATTGTTTCAAAGTAAACGCTACACTTTAGTTTTGTGTGTGTGTGTGTGTGTGTGTGTGTGTGTGAGAGAGAGAGAGTCTTATGGGTTTCTGAAGGTTTCTGAAGCTGTTCTTGTGCTTGACAATTGAAATCCTCAGAGATTCTCTCAGAGGTGAAGCACAAACTAAAGCTACTTCTGCTCTCTTATTGTCATTAAATAGTCCTTATGGAACTGCCTAAGATTGCCAAGTACTGAAACATCTCAAGAACATATGAGAACCATATCAAGTTAAGAGGCTGGAGGGGACAAGAAAAAGAGGCATGTGTTTCATTTAAACCATTTCATCATGTATTATGCTGACACTTGTGCCACATGCAGGATTAAAGCAATAGTTCACCCAAAAATGAAAAAATCTGTCATCGTTTTACAGTCCATAACTCTTATGACTTTTTTCTTCTGCTAAACACAAATTATACATTTTTGAAGATTAGCATGGCTGTCGTGTCTTCTGAAGTCAATAGATACTAACAGAGCAACATTTCAGTCATTTACAGATTTGTGGGGGAAAAAATTGTTTCAGTTAGTGATTCAGTTGATATTTTAAGTTACAGTTTTATATAATGTGAATCACAGGAAAACATATTTGAAAGTATGCATGAAAGTGCATCTAACCATAGCCTTCATAGTGGCTGTGATCAGGCTACATAGAAACATATGAAAGAGATTTGCAAAAATTTATCAAAATTGGTCAACACTTTGTGGCCAACAAAAACTATTTATAATTTTTTTAATAACAAATCTGACTGATCCACTTCTCAAATTTGACTCACTGACTAAACTACGGTGAAAGGAAAGATCATCATTGATTAACAACATACGTTTCTTAATGGGAGCCCAAACGATGTGCAACGTGCTGACTGCCCCTCCCACCACCAAGCACTACTCCAGTCAGGCATATGCTGCACTACTGTAGCTCATTGCAAAATGGCTTGTAACGTTAATGCAATTATCAGACCAGAAATAGAGGATCCTCCTATAGCCTAGAGCATGATTTCACCAAGTACAAGATGTTGCTGGATCAACATTCCAATCAGAATTGAGGAATCATTTTTCTGGAAAGATCTGTTTTAGGCTTATAATCAACCTTGTTAATCAGCTATCATTTTCCACTGATTCTAGGCATACATTTTGGGTAGGGGTAGGTTTAAGGATAAGGATTAGAATAAGTTTATATTTTTGGACAGTGAAGTTGATCCAGGATCAACAAAAGATGTTGATCCAGGATCATGTCTTACTTGGCAAAATTACGCTGACCTATAACCAACAGGTCTGGTGTTTGGGAGCACTTTGGTTTTCCTGTAAGTTATTAGGATGATGGCAAGAGAGTAGTTGATAAAAATACAGCAGTATTGCGCATCTGCTACACGACCGTAAGCTGCATCAGTGGGAATTCATGGCATAACATGTCAACTAATTTTTGCAGACATCAATAACTGGAACTAGACGAAAACTAGAAACATGCACATTACAAACTATCCCTGCGGCATTCAGGCAGGCACTTTCGAACAGGGCAAAAAAAAACACCAAAGCAATCGGTACATTTAGAACTGCAGATATAAGACCTTACTCGGTAGGGGAAAATGCAGGTTATATATATATATATATTTCTTTCTATTAGTGTTGCGTGTTTGAATGTTCATTGTTGTAATTTCCCCATGTGCTCTTTGATTTTTCCCTGTGACCTAGTTCTGTTTAATTAGTGATTCTGTTCAGGTGTTACAAAACAGTTCCAATCTGAGTAAGAGGAAGTTGAAATAACATTTGGTGTAGTGCATATTTCCAACATGATAGAGCATTAACTTTTAGCAACAGTTCCCGGATATTTAACATTATAAATATCCGGGAACTATATTTAACAGAATAGCAATATGTACCTATATCCACGTAATAAAAATGTGTTTTATTGCCACTAACTGGACATTTCTCTTTTACTGTAAATTGCAACGAAATGTGCAGTAAGGCATGTAAAAAAAATTATGTTGCACAAAAAGTGCATAGATGTACATTTTTATAAGACCAGGTTATCATTGTTAGCCTAAGTACATTGTACACTCATTGCCACCAACTGAGCTATGATCCACTTACAATGCTTTTGGGAAATACAGCCCTGGTCAGGATGTTTAAATGGACAGTACAGATGGCATAATCGTGCACTTGATTGCGCTCAGGGGCACCTCATCATTGTGTGAGTATAAGAGGGCAAGAGGGGAATGCACATGCAGGCTGAAGAGCCGAGCCGTCGTCAGCACGACGAAAGTGTAACGTCTCCGTTCCCTCCTTCAGGGAACGTGGGTTACGTTCATAACCTAGACGTTACCCTTTCAGTCGAATCACTTCAATGTTACATATGGGAACACCCATGGAACGGGCTACGACTCTAAGGCTGCGTTACACGGAGACCCCACGCCGACTGGCAAGATATTTTTCAAGTTCGTCAGCAGAGGAGTCTGCGCGTAACCTTCTCAACCCTCTGCGGCCCGACAGGGGGCGACAGAGTTGCTTTCAGTGGGGCTGAAGCAAGCGGTTGAGGGCGGAGCGCATGAGAAGAATGAACTGTTGCATGCAGGACAAAAAGAATACAATATATCGATAAGATTTATGGATATAATTGAAGGGAAACACAGCCTTCTGGCTGACTGTGGAGATATTTTTGCCACACCTCTGAGCGAAGGAGACCCAGAGGAAGCACAGCCGGAGCTCCTCCGCTCTAGTCCGACTGTGGGGCCGGGAGGTCTCAGGTTATTCACATTTAAGGGAACAGTGAGAATATATAAGCGCGGGTCCCATGGGAGCAGTGCAGCAAGCCGGTACCAGCCGGTCTCCTCACTCACCTGCTGTCCTGATCAAGGACGCGAGAAGACACGGCCTCTACGCGGAGGTCGTAAAACCTGGCGAAGATACAGATCCCCTACCCTCTTAATAGAGGCCAGCGCGATGAGAAGCGTTGTCTTCAGTGTCAGAAATTTTATTTCTGCTGACTGAAGCGGCTCAAAGGGAGCCAGTCGCAGCCCAGCTAGGGCCACGGCTAGGTCCCAAGAGGGCAAGAGATGTGGTATCGGGGGATTCACCAAACGCACACCTCTAAGGAATTGGACGATGAACTGATGCTTCCCAAGGGACGCGCCCTCCACTACGTCGTGAAATGCGGCTATGGCAGCGACATATACTTTGATAGTTGAAGGGGACAGGCTGCACTCCAACTTCTCTTGCAAGAAGGAAAGCACAACTGCGATCGTGCATCTCTGTGGGTCCTTTCCACGGGAGGAACACCATTCGACGAACAGACCCCATCTCTGAGCACAAGCCTGCCTCGTAGAGGGGGCTCGCGCTTGAGTGATTGTATCTACAACAGTGCTGGAAAGGCTGGAGAAGTCTGCCACACGTGCAGGTTTCAGAGTTCGGGACGCAGGTGCCATTTGGTGCCTATCCCCTGAGAAAGAAGGTCCTTCCTCCAGGGGATTTTCCAGGGACTGTGCAAGGAGGCTCACTGGGGGAAAGGCGTACTTGAGCCCCGGAGGCCAGCTGCATGCCAGCGCATCCCTGCCAAGCGCCCGAGGGGACTCGTGAAGGGAATAAAACAGTGGGCAGTGAGTTGACTCGGGAGAGGCAAAGAGATCAATCTTGTTTGTTGATGTACGCAACAGCCGTAGTGTTGTCTGTCTGGACTAACACGTGCTTGTGGCGCAGCATTGGAAGAAAATGACACAGGGCGAGAAACACTGCCATCAGCTCAAGGCAATTGATATGCCAAAGCAGTCGGACACCTGTCAAGCCCAGGGCGTGGAAGTATCCTTCGAAGAGCAGTCCTCATCACCTCCGGGCTGCCAGTGTCAGGAACGCTTCCCGCCCCTCCGGGTGTTAAAGGCTGGTCCCTGATTGGCATAGGTGCATCGCCACAGCGCGCTCGACCTGAGGGATCGCCACATACCCCCTAGCTGCACCGCCATCGAGAGTGGCGAGGGCCACAGAGCCTGGGCGCAGGCGCGACGAGTAAGGGGCTCGCTACGACCTGGAAAGCTCTTTGTGCGCCTCCGGGAAGAATGGCACTGGGAGAGAGAATGGCGGAGCCGCATCTCTAACCCCCAGAAACCAATCATCCAGCTGCAAAGGGTCGGCTGAAGGTGTACGCGGCATCTCCAAACTGATTTCGTACTGCGGCATGGAGGAGCAGAGCAGAGAGTTCGGTATTCACCGCGGGGCGGGGCAGACACCGTGGGGTGGGGCAGACACCGCAGTGCGGTGCCCTCCTGAAGCAGCTTCAGCCTTACCATCTGACTCACCCTCTGATGCTGCCGAAGACATCTCATCCTCTCGGGGCGCTCTGAAGGACACACTCAGCCCTGTTACACGGGGAGCGGTCTCTTCCAGGAGGAAACATTCTGAACGCTCACCTGGAAATCCCCCAAGTGCCTCGTTGCAGCACGGGAAGGAAGCAAGGGGAGCCGTCTCGTGAGCGAGAGGCGGGACTTCAATGTAGTCATGGTCATACGCTTGCGATGAACGCAATGACCATTCAAAAAAGCTGCCTCAGAGTGAGCTCGACCCAGACACGCGAGACAGCGATCATGACCGTCTGAAGAGGTAAGGAAACTCCCGCACCCAGAAGCGCACAATCGGCTCGACATTCCGGATTCACTTTTTCTCTCGGTTGCCCAGGGAAGACCTATCACGGCAGCTCCATGCACTCAAAGAGGTCTTTGCTCGCTGTATTTGCAAGATGACTGGCACATCCAGCCTTTAAAAAGGCTACCAGCCCACAGGATCCGCTGACAGCCGCCCAGATCAAACGCTGTCAGACGAGAGAGCAGGAAAGCAGGAACCTTTGAAAGCAGGACTCCTCCTCGTATTGGTCTCCAAACTCTCAGAGGGGGTCTCCTGAAGTAGCTCAGAACGGCTTCGGCTCTGAAGCGAAAGTCTGCATTCCGCTCATGCCCTCTTATACTCACGCAGTGATGAGGTGCACCTGAGCGCAATCAAGCGCATGCCAATATTCACTGGCCTTTTGTATAAAGCTCAAAGGCATTTGGTCTCTCTGGCGAGTTCCCATATGTAACGTCGAAGTGATTCGACTGAAAGGGTAACTTGTGTATGCCTACTGACTAAGCATGTGCATGATGTTACTGTTTTCACAAATTCCAGTTTGTAAAGTTTACAAGACAATAAAGCAATTGTTTGTAAAATCCTGTACTTTGACACCCATTTGCAAACATTTGCATTTTCAGGCCCCGAAATGCCGTTGATGCATAAACAAACACCCAAAATGCAGAAATGATGAAATGCTTAAAATGGTGTCATATAAACACTTAACAGGTTAATGACAAAACAGTTTTTTTTTTTTTGTCTTAATTATCGATCTTTTCTGTCTGGTGGCTGGAGGGGAATAAGGTGGTCAATCTCACTCTTTGTCTCTCTCTAGGTGGTCTCTGAGTTCACGACTCATGAATTAGTCATCTCTAGAACTTTCCACAGGGGAGATCGACTCGCTTTGTCTTCTCCGGCTTTTGACGAAGCCACAATCTTTCACACATACACACAAGACATACATCACTGCCATATACACACTTCATGGGAAATATATGCAAACTTTCAGAAACACAAAGACAGAAACACGTCCACAATCTCGTTTCAAACCACCCCCACCCTCTCTCTACACACACACACACACTTCCACCTGAATTCAGTGGCACTGCCAGGGCTTTTTCATGTAGGGTTTGATAACCATATTCTCTTAGAAATGACATCTTTGATGCTCTTGAATTTGATTTGCATCTCCAGGCATCTCTCACTTCTCTCTGTTTTTTAACTATTCTCATTGATGGCTATGATGGCGTGGAATTTTTTTTTTGCATTTTAATGTTAAACAATAAGCATGACCATTCTAAATGTTTATGTTTGCCACAGAAAATGAATTCAGAAAATGTCAATGTTGTGTATTTAATAGGTTTCTCTGGTATACTTTTACCTTCTTAACTTTTAAAACTGACAAAAAATTCTTTAAAGGAATAGTTTACCTTTATAATAGGCTGAGGTCAGTTTGTTTGCTCCTTCCTTCCTTCATTCCTTCCTTTATCAGTTCATTTATTAATTCAATCAATCATTCAGTGAAGAATGTTGAAGCTGTTATTGAAATGAACACTAGAGGCAGTACAACTCTGACATCTTTTATTGTTTTTCACACAGGGTTTTGATTGATAAAGCACAATTTTTGCACCTTTACTTGAATATCATGTTATGACTTCAAAGCAATATTAATATGCTGGGAGATTTAAAAACTGATGCTTTTGAACTTTAAAATCACACATATCCAGCTTCATAGCTATGTTTTTTTTAGAAATGTTAGGTTTGTTTGGAAGCTCATGCGATACGGTGTTGCACTTAGACGTTGGAAAGGTTCGGTTCAAATCCCATGTAACTGCGGTTCAACAAAAAAATCTGAGGAATCTGAAGTTGAAATAAAATGGTCAGTTTTGCATTTGTTAACACTATCGGGTAGGTTTACGGTTGGACTTGGTGTAGGGCATATTTCCAACATAATAGAGCATTAACCTTTAGAGACAGTGCCCATATAACAGAATAGCAATATGTACTATACCTATATCAACATAATAAAAATGTCCCAGGGTTCACATTGAACCTGTGTTCTAGTGCCACTAAGGGGATATTTCTCTTAAATGTGAAAAAATGGTCTTGCACAAAATGTGCACAGAGGTAGATATTTTTATAAGACCAGGTTGCCACCAACTGAGCTACGATCCACTTACGATGCTTTTGGGAAACACAGCCCTGGTCAGGATGCTCAAATAAATGCTACAGATGGAATAAAAGTGTAAAATAAGGGTATATTTTAGTGCTGTCAAATTATTAATCACAATATAGACATGGAAATGCATGAAAATATTTTCAAAACGTACGTTGAAAATGTACGTACAAAATATGTACCAATAAGTACATATCACTACATTTTCCAAAAGAAATGAGCACTGGAGGCAGTGAAACTCCGATACCTTTTATTCCTTTTCACACAAATTTACAGTTTTGATAAATAAAGCATACTTTTGGCACATTTATTGCAATATTAATATGCTGGGAGATTTGAAAACTGATGCTTTTGAACATTAGCATCACACATATCCAGCTTCATATCTATGGGTTGTCAGATGGTAGGTTTGTTTGGCAACTCACGTAATACGGTGTTGGAAAGCTCTGTTTAGACAAAACAGTTGAAATCTGAGTAAAAGGGTGTTGAAATTATATGGTTGCATCAACAAATGCCTTTTTCAGTTTTGCATTTGTTAAACACTGTCAGAAAGGTTTAGGGTTGAATATTTCCAACGTGATAGAGCATTAACTTTTAGCAACAGTCCCTGGATCTTTCAATTGTGAATTCAATATGTAACTGAAGCAACATATTAAAAAAAAACAGCAATACTTTCCTATATCGACGTAGTAAAAATGTACCAGGGTGCACGTATTAAACCTGTGTTTTAGCACCACTCAGTGGACATTTCTCTTTGAAACTCCGGCGAAATGTGCAGTAGGGTACATAAAAATAGAGCTGTACAAAAGGTACATATTTTTATGAGGCCAGGTGACAATGTTTCTTTTATTAGAGTGTTAAAATGCTTTCTTCTATTACCTAGTTATATATAAAGATAAAACTATGTTTACATTTATGTTATTCACGTGTAACTTGACTATATTGGCACACTGGTTGTGTTTCACTTTCATTTATGTGTGGCTTATTCTACAGCTTAGTGTTTTAATAATGGAGCAACCCAATAATTGTTCACTCCATAATATGAAAGTACACTGACATGTGCAGAATTCATGTTTAAATGAATGGAAAGTGTGGCAAGGTGCCAGGGATTTTCTCAAACTCCCAAATGTGCACCGATCACACGTCCACAAAAAGAAGCTCAGCCTCGAAATATAAAAAAAAAAAAAAACAGTCCCTGAGGAGTCCCATACAGTGAGCATGTGTGTGTGTGTGTGTGTTTGAGAGAGAGAGAAAAAGAGAGAGCTGGGGGTGGAAGAGGTCAAGTAAGTAACCTTATGCCATACTTTTTTTTTTTTTTTTGGTTGAAGAGCGCCATCTAGTCAGCGGCAGTATTTTCAACAGGAGTCCTATTAGATAAGAATGCAAAAGTGCTCAGAGATAACAATATGTATTAATTGGTGGTTTATATAAAATAAATTATATAAAATGCCATAGAAAAATGATTACATTACCATCAATATAATCTGTATAAATATTGCGTTTTGCATTTGAAAAAACAAATATATCACTAGGCTTAATATTACATAGCATTAAAAAGAATCTAAACAATATGGCAAATGTGTTATAAATACATACAATTTAAATGTTCATTAATTACATTTCCTTTTATTTTAGAAAATTCTTTAGCTGAAGTTGCTGTTGTTTCAAAATCTTTATTTATTCATCATCTTAAGTTATACTATATGGTATCATAAATAATATTTATAATAAATTAAAATGGCTTTGCGAACAGCAGTCATTTCACCATCAGTATGTGATCGTGCAACACAATCTACTGTCATCAGCTCAGTTTCAGTGTTGTATTTCATATGAGTGCAAAGAGAACTCAACACTGTAATAAGCTACAAAGCGCACCCGTTTCCTGTCTGAGCTGGGATACTCTCATAACCATCTACACCAAGGCAACATCTGTACAGGCATTTCCTGCCTGACCTTGATACTAACTCACACACACACACATGCATATGTATACGCACACACACATACAGAATGAATGAAAATAGAGAGACTAACACAAGAAAAAAGATCTTCCTTACCTGAAAAACACATAGCTTTTAGAGTTATTTTCATGTTAAAAATGTTAAATACCGAAATGGGTTGACTTTTGTCTAAATGCTTAATATTATAAAGTATAATATATAATTATAAGTAAATGTTTAATACAAGCTTGCAATTTATAACAATCATATTTATTTAAATAATAATATATATATATATATATGATTGTGATTAATTGCATCCAAAATAAAAGTTTTTTGTTTACATAATATGTGCGTGAACTATGCATATTTATCAAGTATAAAATACACACACACACACACACACACATATTTAATTATATATATACTATTACATATTAAAAATGGTGATTTAAATATGATGCACAGACATGTGAGAACAAATTGGTAGCGTATCATGCTAAACATTATTTGTTCACCTGCAAAAACTTTAGGAAAGTACTCCACACACAAGCATCTCTCATGCAGCCACACACCCTGCTGTTATTCCCACAGGCCTCACTCATGTTTTCCAGTCTGTAAGAGTTGGTGTAATGACATTATGAGGTCATGGGGCTGAAACAGGAAGTGAAGATCTTTTTCTCTTCACTCCCATGAGAAAATACAGGGACAGGATGTGTTAAATCCTAAATGCTGGTGTTGATATGTGGAGATGTGTGATTCTGCTCAGTGTTCTGTCAGCCCTGCTGTGGTCACTGGGCATGCGGCGTTGTAAATTTATGGTAAAATCCAATATATCTCAAACAAAACATTCTGATATACAACAACTCAACAGCTGTGTAAGGGTTCAGTGTTATATGTAAAACAGCAGGCAACCCTCTAGTAAAACGTAAAAGCAAAAAGTAAGCCTCAGCTTTGAACTGACAATATTTTAAAGTGTACCTGACGTATATTGCATGTTAGCACAGTCAAACAATCTTCAGTATATCTTTAATTGACCTTCAGCACTAATGTTGCACTAGTTTAGTATGCTAAAAGTATCATTTTTATTATACGCAGTAATATTTACATGTATTTGTAGTAAATCAATTAAATAAACGTATTTCAAATAACATTTTGGTATTTCATTTGTCCCTTAGTAGCAATATTTTTTATGTAATTAAAGTTTGTTAGATGATATTAATAGACAAGTGTTTGAAATGTTCATATTTTTGATTTTATTATATATGTTAGTGCTGTGATGAATCACAATTAATCCAAAATAAATGTTTTTGTATGCATAATATCTGTGCGTACTATATATAAACATACACACAGACATGTATAAATTTAAGATGAATATTTTATGTTTATACATTTAAATATTTATTAGGGGTGAGCATAGTTTTTTTTTTTTAAATCTAGATTAAAATGGCTCATTTGAGTTTTGCCAAAGGCATTCAGAATTTGTGTGCTACTTATTATATTTGAGATATCTGTGTGTCAGTACTGCCATCTTAAAAGTAGGGGTGTGAAACTTGGTTACACAATTCAATGCAATAATATTATTATTATCAGTTAAATTAAGATATTAATGATATGTCAGAGCAAGATATTTTCAGTTGAAGCAGTTCAAACATGCATTTTAGTCTGTGACTAGGTTAAGCCTTTTCTGTGGAACCAGGAGAATAGCGCATTCTCTTTCAGTACATGGCTACATTTTAAATCAAATTTATTTTGTGCAAAATTAAATATATATTTTTTATCATTATATACACAGGCTAATCTTTTAAAACTATTACTTATTTAAAAAAAAGTGCTCTTTGAATATACAAAAGTTTACAGAAATATTCTTGACTTTTAAAAGTTGTTTTTTTTCTTTTTGGTAGCTTTAACAGGCCGCATTCAGACTAATGCACAGATCTCTTTCGATATATCAGAATTTTTTGCTCTGCTCTGAAAACATAACTAGCCGAATAAGGCTACAGTGTAACTCGGCTATACATCCGCTCTAAAGGTGAAAGTCACCATAGCTTGTAGTATAGACTCCAACCCAACTTTGTGAATAGATTAACGGCGATAATATTTTAATTGCGCGATAAGAGTCTCGCGTTAATGCCGATAATGGCCCACCACTAATATTTATATATATATATTTAATATCAATTATATGAATATAAATATATACATGAAAATACATGGACATTTTTAAATATGCTGTATGTATTTATATTTACATAATAAATGTATACATATAATGTAAACAAACAAACAAATATATATATATATATATATATATATATATATATTTACATACATATACATAATGTAATTAAATATTACATATAATCCACACACACACATATATATATATATAAAATATGAATCTAAAATAAATATTTTGGATTCAAGATTTTTTTCATCAGTGTATCTGTTTTAAACCTTGAAAGCTTTATTCATTAGAAGAGCGATAACAAATCATGAATTTCTCATACCTGTGGAGTGTGGCTAATTCAAATTCCAACTCGTGAATTGAGAAGGAGCGATGCATGTACCAAACATACAAGCACACTCCCATATTCATCCGAACATATGTCCTGCGTCAGTAAACGTGAAGCGGGCTCTTTGGGCTGACAGAAGATCAGACCCTGCATGTGACAGACAGCTCTTACAGTAATGCACATTCGCTGTATAGACAGGTGCACATCTTCACACTGTCCTGGCTCATCTGTCACAAAGCAAAGAAAGAGACCCAGAAAAAAGGCCTGGAAAGAGGGAGGAGGGAACCGCTGTTTCAGGGCTCCCCGAGGGTGGCTACTCACTGACAGACCGGATCCAGCAGGCCCTGATGGCCTTGGCGGTGGTCCCCAGGTGCCCCGGAGGGTCCCTCTTGTGCTGAAGGTTGACAGCTGCTCTTTCCCCTGGGGTGAGACAGAGAGAAAGAGAGTCTATAGAAAGAGTGCCGCCTCGATTCATGTCTCCGCTACATACAAGAGCTGACAGGGTTCTCACGGGGCCAGACATTTGAGTGCAGACAAACAAATATATACAGTCAGTTAAAAAAAAGAACATTTCGTTTTTTGGTTTTATATATCAGGCCATAAATCACATCACCAGCTTCTAAAATTCCACAGTCAATCCTCAGATAACACACAGATTTTGCTATGTTTTGCTATTTATTCAACAAACAGAAAGCAGACGTGTAACAGACAGACAGACAACGTGGTCTTCCAGGATCTTGCAGATTCGTCCGAATCTGAAAAGTATTGTTTTACCTCACTCAAAATCTCTGATTTTCATGGATCATAGGGTCTTAGAAGGTTACGTTTGCATTTTTTAAAACATAATTTTAAAACATTTTAAGGACCAGTTTTTTCTCTCCTCACATTTCTGTTTTGCAAACACTTTTGTTCACACTTTCTTTACATTCATATGTAAATTC
>JAUMHI010000067.1:9264905-9279723 GCA_032359435.1 Enteromius unitaeniatus
TTACTCACCTGTTTACCTCAGCTTTGGAAATAAATCCTTTTTACTTTACTCACGTGTGTTGGTCCCATTCGTTACAGTTTGCATATCAATACAACCAGTTTTCCTTTTTATTTGGTGTACTATTTATATGCATTTTCCTTTCATACACAATGGTAATTAAAAGTGCTCTACATAAAAGGAATTAAAATAGTCCTAAAAAAAAACAGTTTTTTTAAATTATTTAAAAATTTATTTGAAATTAATCAAAACAGTTAAGAACAAAAAATGCTTACACATAATACATTTATAAATAATTGTACATATTTCATGTAAAATCTGATCGGAATTGACATCATGTCAAGCACCATTGGCCTTAGTTTTGTCACTGTAAGCGAGTATGAGGTTTAAATCTTAAATAAATTCTAATAAATGTCTCTTTGGTATTTTTTTTTTAAACCACATTAGGCTTTCTGTGTGGAAAAGAGCAGCTGTACAATCTGCTTAACAGAAAGAACGTAAGAAAGAAAGTCATATGGGTTTGTAACAACACAAGAGCAAATAAGTTTCTTTTTTTGGGTGAGCAATCCTTTTAAAGCTGAATTATTAGCCCTATGTGCATTGCTTGACATATCTCAATAAACCTTTTTATCGACACTCACTCAAGCTGTAAAATAAATGAGTTTGTACATTCCTCCAGTGCTGATTTTCACACGGTTAATCTATATCTGCTGCTCGCATTCCAGACACACAGCAAACTCAATCTGGGTTGTTTCACCGAGCACATGCTCACCGCACTGTGATGACTTTAATTGACTTTAACAGCTCTTAAAGATGACAGCCTGAA
Source organism: Enteromius unitaeniatus (assembly GCA_032359435.1). Lineage (NCBI taxonomy): Eukaryota > Metazoa > Chordata > Actinopteri > Cypriniformes > Cyprinidae > Enteromius > Enteromius unitaeniatus. The sequence continues at coordinate 9,265,729 of JAUMHI010000067.1, forward strand.
AATAATTAACACCTTTTCTGAGACGCAGCTGACTCTGGCTCCGGCCGGCGAAAGCGTAATATTTGTTTATGCCAGCAGCACTATGGGTCACGTCAACCCTCTAAGAGTTTACTGTTTTAAAACAAAGATTTCAGCACTCTTTAAGAACAGTGAGAGAGCAGCTTTGACAGTCTAGTGTTGTTTTAGGAACTTAAACTCCAACTGCCTGGTTTGGATCTCTCAGTATAATCCAGTGTCGCCTACACTCTCTATACTCACTGTATGTTTTGATGTTAATCTAGCCAGAGCTAGAAAAAACCTTTTCAAACTGAGTAGCGGATGACATATTGATGTCATTGAGGAATACTTTTACAATGACCTCACTCTCGCAAGTTTCGCAACAAGTTTAATGTTTCCCGTCAATGCCTTTGAATTAGCCTGTGTGAAACAAATGTCAAACTGTCAATATTTATGCAGCAAATGAACCGTTTTACAACTGGATCAAAAAGGGATTGGGTTTTTAGGGTTCGCTGTCTGAAGAGCTTATGTTGGCACCTCTGAGGTTTTGGGTGAGGAAATTCAGAGTACAGGCCACTCTTAACTTTTTTAAACTGTCAGAAGTATTAGCGATGATATCATTATTTTGACCTTTGATCTCTGGAGGCAAACAGTGTAGATAAATCTGAGTAGCATCATTGACTAGAAGCCAAGCACTGATGGTGGGCAGACACCTATCCTGTAGGTTTTTCTTCCTATGCAATGGAAGTTTATGGAACTTCAAACAACCAAAAATTTGGCAACCTGACTGGGAAAGGTCACAGTAGCCTATATCTTGAGGCAATTTGGAGTTAGTTTCTTCCTCTAGAACCACTAAAAGTTCTCATTTTCATCCATTTCAAATTACTTTTAAGTCATTTGGTCTAGCATGAGAGGTTTCCTCTTATCTCTTGCTTTAGCATATTGTAAAACCTTCTATCTTAGATCTTTTACCATTTTTAGTTTGGTTGATGACAGATCTGAAAGTTAGAATACAGGAGAAGAAGTTTAATACTCCTCAGCAATAAAAAAACAATAAAGCACAATAGTTCGTTTTTTGAAGTCATTTTTGCTTATGAGTATGTTTAAACTGGATCAAAGTTCAGCAGCAAAGACATTGGTTAATAAAACAGGATTAGATACATTTATGTAATTTAAGCTTTGCAGGTTTGTGTCATTTACTGAATTTATTTTAATTCATTTTGATGAATGCTAAATCAGTTTTTTGAGAGTGAGATGAATTATTGCACGTTCACATTTAGTCTAGAACTGCACTGTATTCACACACCGCACACAATGCTCTGTATTTCAGATTTCTCACAACATGGAGACTTTTCAGTCAATAAATAAGAAAACAAAGTAACTAGCGATACTTTTTTGTAAAAATAACTCCGTTATATTACTCCAAAATAAAAAGGTAATCTGTTACTTTACTAGTTACTTAGAAAAAGTAATATTATTACGTAACTCGTGTTACTTGTGATGAGTTACCCCCAACACTGCAGTAGTAACACATCCCTTGTAAAAGAAGTGCACTTAATTGTGCACTTGTAGAGTCAAACTTTAAATGTATGTTTTAAAAAAATTGATAATATAACATTCCAGAATTAAAAGACCACTTAAGAGAGTACATGTTCCTGACTATTTTTTAAGTAAAAGTGGACTTTTTAATCATGTCTAATTAAATGTTCCAGTTTAGTTCAAGTACACTTAAAACCATGTTTTCATGAGATGCTGTCATGCTTTAAAGAATTTTGATGTTAAGTGCTCGATGTACAAATATATTATTTTGGTAATATAGTTAAATGTATCAAATCCCATTTTCAGCATTACAAAAAATTAACTTGTAACTCCTAAATGTAACTAAACTAATTCAGCTTAAACCAATAGATTCTTATGGCAGCCAGTTTGTCACAAAGTTTGAGTTTACACAAAGAGGTCAAAAAAAGACCAATCTAGTACAGAGTACAGTGCTTTTTATGGAACATTTTTTCTGCTGTTCCCTGAATATATATATACACATACTTCTAGTGAAATGACACCAAAGATCTTGAGAGTGAAGCAGTTTTGCTAAACAAAAGGCTGTAGAAGGGAATAAAAACAAAGAGCTAACAAGCTAACTCAAAAGATGTGTTTTCTTATAAGATCCCTCTTTATTCACAAACCTCTCTGTACAAACAAAGTTTGCACCTCCTTAAAAGACTGATAAAAGGAGCAATAAATTCAGAAGAGTTTTCTTGTCCCATGGGCACAGGTCCCAGTACACACCAGATTAGCAATGTGACTTAAAAAGTGCTCATTTTTGCATTACCAGACAGTTTATTTTGGTAACAGCTCTGGAATGCATTCCCTCTTGTTGGTTGTGTCTGAAATAACCCTTTGAATCTAAATGCTGCCACACTTAATAAAGAAGGAGCCCCCCTTATGCTTAATTTAAAGGAATAGTTCACTCAAAGGCAATAAAAAATAATAAATAATACATTTATTATAAAAAATAAATGTTTCAGTGTTTGTATGTATACACTTCTGGACCTTTGCTTCATCGACAAAAGCCATTGAAACATTTGTATCAAGTGCAGTAAAGTTGATGGTCATCTTTTTATTGTATCTTTGTCTGTTTATCAGTCAAACTTGGAAATGAGTAGCGACACAAGAAACTAAGAAATCAAAGAGAGCGCTCCACCCTTAAAACACTGCCAGCTTTTTATGTGGCAAGCTAAACTGCGGGCAGCTGTTCAGACAAAGGATCTGAGTGGGCTAAGGAACATTACAGCAATTGTAATTCAGCGTAAACAGTCCATAACAGTGACAATTGTTTCCAGCTTGGAGGTACTGTAACAAAACGCTGGCATGAAGCCACGCAGGGGCCGCTTGAGTGGTCCAGTGGGCAGTTTGCCCTGGAGGGCCAAACCGCAACAATGAACTACAACCGTGTTGATTTCCTGATGCTGATTTGTCCAGATGGTTTTAAAGGTGACTGGTTTAGAAACTCCACACTTTGCTAATTTTTTTCGTCTTGTCATTTTAAGGAAACACTTCCATTTTTTGTTCTATGCATGTACTTGCGATTTTCTGAATTAATAATAGCATAAAAGTGATTTTATTGAGTGTTGCACAAAAGTAATGATTGAAATGAAAGATGTGATTTTGTGTTACTATTTATTTATTTAGCCACTTTATTTAGCCACACACACACACACACACACACACATATTAGAAATTATATATTTTTTAAATACATATTTAAATGTGTTTTCCTATATGAAAAGTATATATATATACACATATATATGTATGTATGTGTATATATATATATATATATATATATATAAATTACAGAAATTCTACTTGTAAGTACACTTGGAAACTATTATGTCCTATTTTTAAATACAGTTCATATTTATTTTATTTAAATATTTGATTTGCTCTGAAAATGCATACAAAATGTGCATTTCTGTATTTTAAGAAACTGTGCTTGTTTGCTGGAAATGACTTGGGCTGTGGGTTTTGAAAGATTTACAGACCTGAAGCTGGGACAAGATTGGCGATCCAGAACTTTTTGTCAGGTTTTATGAACGATAATGGTCATAGCTTGTTTACTCAGCTGAGTTTCCCATGGCAAATGCAGTCCAAATCACTGTGCGTGGTCACGGACATTGTGCAGTATTTTCTTTAGCTCTCTACTACAACAAAACAAAGCTGAAAAAATTATAAAACAATGCATAATTTCCCATTGTTCTTTGTATGTCTGTGCCATATGGAAACAATTGTCTTAAATATTGTGAAAGCGTTTGTGTATGTGTGCGTCTGTGTTTATTAAAACTGCAATGCAAATGCAAAAATCTTTGTCTTGTAGACTTATAAACTATGCCATGTAAACACTGTGCAATTCATGAGATGTACTTTTATTCAAATATCTTTTTCTTTACTTCTTTCCTGACCACAAGGTTTTTATGCAAAAATCAGCAGTTTGCTCATCCATATGATTTAACCTTAAAATGTTGCATTGCTTGTATTTTTCTCTCTGTTAAGGCAGAACAAATACATTTTTGATTACATACATTTCTTGTTTGAGTCAAATAAACGTTGTGTGGATTTATTTATTGATTAGTGTGTGTAAGACTAGCATGCAATAGTAACTTGGTACAAAATAAATACCATTATATAAGAATATATTGATTGACGGTCACTATCTGTAACAGTACTTCTTTTTTTTTTGCAAGGTGAACAAATACAGCTGACAATTAATTTTGTAATTAGATTAGATGTAGCTAGGTAAATAGGGTGGGATTCCTAACAGAAATGGGACTCCTATATTGTGTATTTGGAGGTGTAATAGTGCCCTCTGTTGGGAAATTTAAGCTCTCATTCAGAAATACATGTGCTGAAAGAATACATATGCCAAATAAATCCATCTCAGGGAACTGATTAAACAAATAATCAGCTAAAAGCTGAATTTAAGCTGTGTTAGTTTATCATTCTGCAAGTTCACCTATGCATTTTGTATTTTATTTGAAGTTAAATGAGAGAATGAAGAACCGCTTTATTTGGAAATGATCTTTTACTCTGTTTTACATCTGATTCACAGTACAGTGTATTAAATCTTTAAAAAGTTCAAATTTAAGACTAATACTAAGTGGGACTGTGATATTTACCTACAAATATAATGTAAAAAAATTGAAAGTAATGGTAAACTGACAATATAAAAAAATAAAATTGGTTTCATTTAACTTGAAAATATTATAAAAATAGTCCACTCAAAGCTCTGTTTAAAGATTTCCAAACGCAGTCCAAAGACCTGCTAAGGCAGAAATCATTATTAGAACAATGCTGTGCTAAAAAACCTAGAGTTTAGCGAAGCGACCGTGGGGGGGTAAACTGACAAAGGGCCGTCTATCTTGCACCTCATTACCTTTCAACATGCCACAGCACTTTCTCAGTCAGTGGGTCCACGTCTAAGTGCCTCCCGTGGACATTGTTTACCACTTTACCACACCACTACTGAATACTTTATCTGCAGCCACAAAACGGCCTCAGCTGTCAATCTCTGCCACTTCTCTTAGTTAAGCTGATCAAATGGTTGCTGAGTGTCCTGACGTCTTCATCTAGACTTCAAATCTGCCTGCCCACAACGGTCTCTCGGCTCCCTCGAGTGCTAGACTTCGAGGACATTAAGTGCCATCTTGTGTCTGTTGTCGCTCTAGACAATCGATGTTTCTTGCTTGTTTGATTGTCATCAGGTTAATGATTTATTTATACCATGTGTTTATGGCTGCCTTTTTTTATCTCCATCTGACTTCATCCCTAAAATCTCAGCATTTCGCTGGAATTCACACATGGAGGCAATATGGCGCAGACTCTTGAGAAATGGACCCTGAATTGGAGACGACATCAGGAAACTGTCCGCTGTCCATCACAACGACGAGCATGATGGAATCAGGTTGCCAGGATAAGCAGACTTTCAAGGATGCCTCCTTTCTGCCATTTTGTATTTGGGCTATGAAGGATCACAGTGTTTTCTGAATGCATTGCGATGTTGTTTTTGACTGCAGTTGTTAGCTTCTTGTTGAAGGGTGTACTGGAAATGTCCATTAAGTTTTGACAGAAGCATTTGGTGAGCTTTGTCCCAGATTCCAGAGCCAGAAGTTGAAAGACAAAGCAACTTTGTATTATAACTTGGTGCAACTTCAATCTCACTGTCAGACTCAGTATCTGATTTTGGCTTACAATTCACAAATTCTGTGATAAATATTAAAAGGCTAGTTCACCCAAAATGAAAATTAGGCTGTTTTCACTCACATTCAAAGCATCCTGGATCTATTGGACTTTCTTCTTTAAGACAAATCCAATCAGAGTTATATTAAAAATTGACCTGGCACTTCTAAGCTCTTGCAGTGGGCAGGTGTTTCCTTTTAACAGTCCAAAACACGCTAAATAAAGCGTAACAAAGCTGTCACACGGCTCCAGGGGGGTGAATTGAGGCATCCTGTAGTAATCTATGCATTTTTGAAAGATAAATATCCATATTTCAAATGTAATAAACACTTTTCTCTCAAACCAGAAGCCGTCCTGGCAGAAGTCATATGATATTTGTGTCCTGCGTATGTCTCTGGGAAATATGTGAGCAAAGGAAACAACGTTTCCTTACTTTAGAAAGGAAAACCAGTCCGATTTGTGCATCTAATTTGTGGCCAGCAATACATTCTACGTCTTCCCCCAGGATGGCTTCCACATATTACAAACCTACTAGCAGAAGTGATAGAAAAGTGTATATTACATTTGAAAGTACAGCAGACACCATCTTCTGGAGAGACCCAGTAATTAATTCACTGTGAAGCATACGGTGCAGGGTGGTATTTTCAAGTTGTTGCCTGTTTAGAGTAGGCTACATTGGTTATATGCTACTAAATGCACTCCATGATATGCACTATGGGTTCAGACATCAATGGTTGTCCCCTATGGAAGCCGTTTCCCCAACTGAATAGAAAATGTAAAAAAAAAAATAAAAGGTTATCGTGACTTTTTATCTCTGAATTACGTGATATAAACTCACAATTACGAGCTGTAAGTCAGAATCTTGTGATATAAACGTAAGAAAAAACGTCAGAATTGTGAGTTTACATCATGCAATTCTGAGGGGAAAAAAAGTGAGAATTGTGAAATGTCGCAATAATTCTGCCAATCACTTGTTATATTACTGAATGAATGAGTTTGAACTATATTTGAATGAATAACTTAATGACTCATTAAGATGTGCTGCCATCAACTGGCATAACAATGTGACATGCTAAAAAAGCTCCACCACTGATACAGATTAAAAGTCTGTTTGGAATATGCAAACACAGACAAGTGGAACATTTAATAATGTTCATTTAAATACAAAAAATCATGACATTTCAAGGGCTCTTAAATTAAGCTAGTTACAGCTACATATATCAGCAATATATTTGCTGATAAACTGGGACTGGGATGAGGTACTATTGATTTTAACTGAGAGCATTGCATTGTTTTTAATAAGCAATCATAAAAGTTCAGTTAATAACCATATGGCTTAATCTAAGGTTTTTAATACTGATACAAAATATGACATTTGTGTCTTCTAACTGCTGTAATATATTTGTTGTGCTGACCAATAAATGCTGCTTGGTTTGATTTTTAAGACACGTTAGACTACCGAACTGGATTAGCACTATACATTGCAGTCACTAATCTATTTACTTTGCTATGGTTCAGTGTAACACATATTTGTTTAAAGAAATAAGCAATTCGCAAGTTCCGCTGAAATATTTTTATGAATCATTGCGCTTGTCCAGTTACTTTCATGGAAAAACTACATTTCCCATGATGCCCGCACACGACGTCATGCCTGCGTCGGCTCCCTCTTGACGCACAGGACGCGTCACCGTAGTAACTGGTCGATCCGCTTCTGCGTCGATTAGCGCTGGAGAGGCGGAAGCGGCGGAGGGGTTCTGTTATTATCGGTAACAGATATCCGAGTCCACCTGTGTTTTAGTACGGACCGGACGACGCGATATTGAGGCGGAGAGCCCCTGCTAAAGCGCCGAGATGTTGAATATGTGGAAAGTCAGGGAGTTGGTGGATAAAGCGTGAGTATAAAGAGCTTGTGTGTCGATGCAGAGGCCCGTTACTTGTAAAGGTGCGGATCCCGTGACGTCACACACCCTCAGCTGATCACGAGCGCCACACGATTAATATAACATTAGTGTCTCTTTTATTTCACTGTTTTCAACCTCTACATGAGCCCTCCCCGATCATGTGTATTCTTCTGTGTAATTTAAATGATTCCACGCTGTTGTTGTTTTTTTCTGGGCTGTGTTTCAAACCCAAGTGACCTGCCTACATGGGCAGCATCTTTGGGTACGACGAGAGAGTGCAGCAGTTTGGGACATAATAGACACGTTTTCTTTGCCTCCCACAGTGTTGACTAGTTAGACAGCTCAATAAGATATATTCTTCTTACCTGTTCATTCTCGTTGTGTCCCGCTAAAACATCTTAGTCGTCAGTAGCACATGAGCTTGAACGGTGTCTGACAACATATGTGACTGTCTCACATATGTTTTATTTGTTTGATTGTGTGTATAATGTGTTGTTTAAATGGTTGACCGGTTACAGGCCACGCTAGCTAATTAGCCTATTAGCTTAGCTCAAGAACCCGTCATGGACTCGTTTGGGAAAGAGATAAAGGTATCGCCACAGCATAGACTTACATTATAGCACATTTGATGATATAGCTGTCATCCCTAAAATGATGAGGTCCAAAAGACCTTAGTAGTACCTTGTGGGCCTTGTTTTTTTCCATCATGATAGGTGCTCTTCACCTAAAAATTGAATGAGTTTCAATTCAGATTTATTTTGCAAGTGATGGCTAGATTTTGTGATGCAAACTGATGAGGAACATCAATATTCGTCTAGATTTTTAAACTAAATGTGATCTTTTATTATGGTGAGAACAGTTTTGATTATACTAATGAAGCATTGCATGTCATTTCACTGCAAGTCGGTGCATGATAATGTGATTTATTCTTTAAACAATAAAGAAACAGTTTGTTTATATATATATATAACATTTAAGTAGCATTTTATAGTGGGATGAAGAAAACGGTTAGCAGTAATTCATTGTGTTTTTTAAATATTTTTCTTGCTTTATTTCACAAATTGTGTACTCGAAATGTATGGTTCGAAATGTATCGAAAATGAAAAGTTTCATTTTGCAAATCAGTCCTTTTTCACAAAATTTACACAGAAGTAGTGCGTTATCCACCGACAAGGCTGTTTATTTACTAGCCAGGAAAAGAATGTTTCACTTACTAAAATAGGCAGTTATTGTCATATTAAAATGGTCAACAGTCATTTATTTATGTACTTCCTTATTTTACACTGTCTGAAAATGAGTAATAAATCACTTTTAGCATTAATAGACTATATCCCCCAAAATAGCCTGTCTTAAGGGTTTATTATTTTTTAGAGCCTGACAGATATATAGGCGTTTTCCATTAGGCATTTATAATGACCGATAAATAAATATTTATAATAAAAACGGACGAAACACCCTTACTGGTAACTTTGATTTGGTCGTTGGTGTTATTGTGTATTGTTCAAAGGACTTGATATCTAAAGTTTATATTTTTATGCATTTTATTTATCAGAAGTTTAATATATTTTGATGTTTCTCTGTTCTGCTGTGACAATAAAAGAAACAAGTTTCTTTTTAAAACGCATTATCATATTATGTTAGTTAAAACTCATAAATAACTACAAATGACTAATGTTGGGGAAACCTGTTAATGTTTTGTTGCGCATTTCTGAAATGAAAAAAATAAAATATTGGCCGATATATCGGATTTTAAAACAAACAAATATTTGTATCGTTATCGGACTTCAAAATCCTTTATCGGGTGGGCTCTATTATTCATCCATGGCTAAACAGTAAATTGTGAAAAAAATCTTTCATATCCTTCATAGCAAGTTAAAAACCTACATATGTATAGGTATAAATCTATATTTGTATTATATCAATACATTTTCAAGACTAGAGTGATAGATTTAAAAAATATATATTTACTACGACATTTTTGAAGCATGTATAAAACTTTTGAGTTGTTGTTCAAGTGATTTATTGAAGTGCACAGTTTTCAGAAGTATAAAATGTTATGTTTATTCATATTATTCATGACTTTTTTCTGGCTGTCTGTTGCACAAACAAGTTCTGCAGTCAGGTTACTGTAATGGATGCCACAGCTGAAGGCATCTTTTACGCATGCATGAATTAAGTTGAAAGGGGGTGGATATTGATATAGTTGGCCTTTTCATTGCCATTCATTGTACATTGTTGGGTTAGGCTTCTTTGTCCTTGCAGTGGTACCCACAATAATAAATTTAAACTTGTAAGGTTGGGGCAGGCGGTGTTTGTTCAATTCAGTGTGATTGTTTGTGGTCTAACATGTCATTTGGTGTAGCATGGTGATGTTTCTTGTGACTTTTAACTCAAAAAGCTTTTGAATGTACTCTTCCGATCAGGAAGTTATTTTTTTTTTGTTGCTGTTGTTGTGTTACAAATAATGGATTGACACAATTATACATAGAATTATTTATATATATATATATATATATATATATATATATATATATATATATGAGTTATGACATCTGTCATCATCCTAGTTTCAAAGAGTGAACTTTACAAGGAAGTTAATATCTCCTGAATTTATGACTTTATCCTTTTTGTTTTGCTCTTGTGGAAACCCCTCTCCCCTCAAAATTACTGTCTGTGATAATTGGTACAATTGACCTGTGTAATAAAATAAAGAAAACAAAGATTCATGAGATAAAACATGTAAGGTAATCATGTGCAACTACGTAGAATTTAGATTATTGGAAGCTGGTTTAGAAATTAACAGGGATTTTGGCAAAAGTGCCACTAAAATTCTAAAAATGCCCACACAATTCACAATATAACAGTTTGATACTACGTGATTTCTGCACATGTCTCAGTTTGCAATGCGAGTACATCACTAGTTGGCCAGTCTGCAGATTTTGGGCAGTCAGAGTTGACGGATTTTAAAGTTTAATAGAGTGTGATTATTGTTATAAGTCGTATTGTTTTACAATTTGCATGACACTAAAATGTTGTTTAGGGAGTCCTCCTGCGCTTTTACATGGATTTCTATAGTTTTTGGAAGTGTTATCGATTACGTTGCTGTGTCACTGTTTGCCAAACCACAGCCAGTTTTATGCATGTTTGGCAAAACTAAGTTGCTCAGTTTTTTGGCTGCTGAGAGATGGTGGGGAGTGAGTCGTAATCACAATGACGTATTTTGGTAATCCACCAACAGTTCAACAACCTACAGATGAGAATCATAAATTAGGCTTACATCCACCAAAACTAAACTGTCCAGAACATTTCCAACAGGAAAAGTGTCGTGCTGTGTGCTTATTTTCCATTTTAATGCCAGGTCATGCCGTTACACAGACTCGATTATGATAACTGCACATTTAGATGATTAGATATTGTAATAAAAAATAGCTGATCGTTCCAACATTGTAATTCTTGTCTCTTCAAACGTTGTTCACCTGTGGTGTCTCAAGAAGGTAGAGTTAAACTAGCAGTGCGCTTGTGGTTTGAGCTTGGCACATGCAACGGTGGAAACCAATCTACTCATTGAAAAAGGACTTTGTCCAAACCCTAGTTATTTGCTCTGTTGGATTTCAACAAGATTGGTTACAGAAGTTATCTTACAATTTTTTTTAATGTGTCAGTGCTTCCAAGAAAGTTAAAGTTGCTCGCCTGTTTGAATATTGAATATTTGGATTCATTTCTTCTTATTTGCAGTTGCCCAGTATATTTCATCCTTATGTATGGTTTTGTTTCTTCTTTTAACTTAAAAAAAAAAAAAATCTAATCAAATAGTCTGATAGTCTATCCTATTAAATATGATGTTGTAATAAAGGTATAGATGTCAGGCCATAAGGCTATATCCTTTGATTAATTGCTTGTGTTTGAAATCAGAATGCCAGCGTCCCAGCTTTTCAGCTTGTGCTCTGAATACTAAAATGCTTTTGTCATCGTGACTTTCACTGGAATGTGTTTATTACTGCGGAATGCACATGATCAATACCAGCTGGACAATTCCACTGAATTATAAGTAAGAATAATCAACAAATATGCTAGTTTCCCTTCTTTATGTTAACGGCAATATCATTTAGTTTTTTATTTTTATTGGAGTTCCAATCACAGTGTATCATCTCAACTTGATTGAGTTGCAAATACAGCATTTGGTTAAACATCTCAGAGGTCAAAGTCTACTGGTTTGAAAGCGTTTTGTATTGATTCCTACCTTTACAAAAGTGCAGTGGCACAAATGTATTGGAGAGTTGTCATATCTTTAACTCTAAGATATCCAAAGAAAATGAACCCAACATCTAGGCTAATCCTATAAAAAAGTAAATGAGACAAAAAAAAGTGTAAAAACTTTTATGATGCATAATGAAAATAAACAGTCAGTTACATCCGTAAGGTTTGTAGATCAGCCACTGTCAATGATGTCATTGTTAGTTAATAATGTTATTAAGTAATAATGCTGAGAAAGTACTCACTGCTCTTGAACTGAAAGACACTTGTAATGTTTTTTTAATGATTTGCTTGAATATAGCTATGATTAGGTATTTTCTACACACAACTGTTTAATTAATAATATATAGTAATATATATATATATATATATATATATATATAAAATTAATAATATATCTTATAATTAATTAAGATATATTTGGTTAATTAAAATAAACAGTTTTATTATTATATAGATTTTTTGCCCTTCTAACTAATAATAAAAATGTAGAGCACTGAGAATAATTTTTTCTGTTGTTGTTTTGTTTTTTCCCTTTGAACTGTAACCAAGTTCAATCATTAAGGAATGGTTGTCAGGAAGTACTAAAAGTACGATTTCTTTTTTAAAAATGACAGATGACATCACATGTGAAATGTACATTTCTAGCAATCTCAGAATGCATGGAATGGGAAAAAAAAAAAAGAATGAAAACAAACTTCGAGAACTGTCAATAATAAAAGAAAAGTTCCATTATATATTTAAAATGAAATATTTTTCATCCATATATACATTTGTTTGTTGTTGAGCACAAAACCCAGTGGTAGCCCTAGCTCAGAATCACCATAATTCACATCTCCTGGGACTTCTTTCCCTAGCAAACTTTCCCTTGTCCAGGTATCACTCCTTTCATCTCTTAGCTGCTGCTTTCGTTCTCTCTCCATCATACTTATTATAAACCGCCACCATCCTCATCTCCATGGTAAAGCTTTATCCAGACCTTTGCTTCCCTCTGAAGCTGTAGGTAGTCTTTTTAGTCTGAGGTGGCGGAGCAGGAAAGCTGAAACCACTCAGAGAGCTTTCATGCGAGGCGTCTTGAGTTTGTTGTGGGTTTTTCGCAGGCCATAGCTCCACAGTGAATGTGTAAGTACACTCATTCATTCTTGCGAAGAACAGCGAAGGAGAGAATAAAAGAAGTGGAGAGTAAATCTCGGCAGGCCCATAGAACAAAGAGGCTGCGGATGCAAAGGATGGCAAGACGCCCCTACGCCTGTCTGTGCCCCCTTCCCTTTGTGCAAAAGAAAGCCTGCCTCTTCTGCTTTTGTCTTTCCTGCATATTGAATATTCCAGCGGAATATGTGCAGCACAGTACACAGCACCGTACGTGTGTCTGGAATGTATTTATTATGTGTGTGTGACTGCTCTACAGGCCGCTTGCTTGCATAAACCGACATCATTCATTATTCAGTTGCCTGAGATTTTCCTTGTAATCTTAGGCCAACTTTGCAGCACTCCTTCTACGTGCTTGAATCACATAGATTGCCAATCCCGCTATCGTAAACTTTTGCTTGTCACTGAAACAGCCAAAAAAATAGTTTCAGCTCCATGATACTGTGCAAGTTTGTGGTCAAGCCAGTTCATTTACAAAGTGCATTTGTGATGAACTGAGTTAAAACTGGCTCTTACATATAAAACATAATAGAGGAATTATAGAGATTCCTGAAGGAGTAATGGCTATTGAAAATGTAGCCTTGCATTATGGGAATAAATGGAAATTTATCACATATTTGGCCATTATAGAGAGTACCGTGATGCATGCTGTAAGAAACCAAGGTTCCGCTCATGTGTGTTCTATATCAACAGCAGCATGTGCATACTTTGTTTATGTGAGGTACTCTCAATAATGCCCGAAGATGAGATTTAGAGGAGAAGAATTGTTGAATGAATTTTTTTCTTGTCACACAAAAAGTGTTACAAATGTCCTTACTACATTTCTGGGTCTGGGAACATTTTAGTTGCGTTGCTGTCTGTAAAGGGTCAGAGAGCTCCTGGATTTCATCAAAATATATTTATTCGTGTTCTAAAGATGAAGGTTAGGATGTACTCACACTAGGCAGTTTGAACCTCGCCA
>JAUMHI010000067.1:9310302-9352642 GCA_032359435.1 Enteromius unitaeniatus
TTGTAGACTTAATAGTTAAAAGATTGCAGTTTTAAATACATACTCAGTCACTCAGTCCTATTTGTCAGGTATTTGCATACTGACTCCAAGAGAGCAGTTGTCATGAAAATGATCAAAGATATTCTGTGATAAAACATTTTACTTCTGATATTGATGGAGTAAGACGCCTTTTAAAAGTAACTTCAGCTTCAAATAAAGATTTTTTTTTTTATAGATTTTGTATAGTACTTTTAGCACTTAAAGCACAGTTGATCCAGATAGTGGTTGGACAACTAGTTGACCATCCAGAACCAATCCTGCTATTATTATACTTGGACTTTTAAAACCTTCCTACCACATACTTTTAGGTATATTACTACAATGCCCGGACACGTGAGTCAGCCTGGACCAAACCAGAGGGAGTAAAGATCATCCAGCAGTCAGAGCTCAATCCTCTAATGCTAGCTCAGTCCGGAGGAGCTGCAGCGGCTCCTAACAACACTGCCTCTACTGCAGCTAGCAGCACTACCACGGTTGTTCCCGAGCCAGTCTGCACTCAGAGTCTGTCCCCTACCCACACCCTTAGCTCCAGTCCTGACCCCAGCACCAGTCCAGCCCCCTCTGCCTCCCAACTCTCCACCAGTGAGTATTACACACAGAGAAGGAATTATGGGTCATGTAGTGGCCTACAAAATACTGCCTGTATATAATTCACTATTCATGGCCAATATAATAAATATGCAGTGTTTTGTCTTGGTATTATCTTTAAACATACCCTTTGTTATTATCTTCCTGTAGCACCTGTTGTTTCTGAGATGCTTCCAGTGGCCTCTACACCTCCGGCTAGTGTAGCGGTGACCCCTGTTGCTGTGGTCAGTGTTCCTACAGTAACCGCTACAGTCACTGCAGTGCAGACAATGCCGCTGTTGCATCAAAGTCTCCCTCCCGGCCTGCCCATGGCTCAGCCGGCGGCTGCAATCCCTGCATTTCCCCCAGTCATGGTACCTCCGTTCAGAGTGCCCCTACCTGGCATGCACATCCCACTGCCTGGTACGTAGAAAGAAAATAAGTAGTTCAACAAGTAAATTGAGTTGCCTAGTTAGTTGGCTACACAGGCCAGTGAATGCAGCTGTCCTCCATTGAGTGTATACTTAAATAAGTAGTCAGCAGATGGCGCCCTCTTCTTACAAAGTGACCTAAACAATGTGCATAGACTTACTCCTTGGGATTGAACACTACAAATACCAGTCCAGGACCTTTGAAAATGTTAATTTCTACGCACGGAAATGTGATCAAGATTAATAATCTTAAATCATGGAAATATTATAGGTTCTTCAGCTTTAAAATAAGTGGTCATACAGAGTGTGTTTGTGTGTGTGTGTGTGTGTGTGTATCTATGTATGGATGGATGTATATGACTCAGTAATATAAATTAAAATGATTAATTATTTAACTTTTATTTGTTGCTGAATGAAATGTATTTTTTAAAGGTGTGCTGCCAGGCATGGCCCCTCCACTAGTACCCATGATGCATCCCCAGCTAGCTATAACTGCAGCTCCTCTTACGGGGGCTCTTCCACTTCCAGAATGGTCTGAGTATAAGACTGTTGATGGGAAGATGTATTATTATAACAATCGCACTTTGGAGTCCACCTGGGAGAAACCTGCTGAGCTTAAAGAGAGAGGTGCGTTAACTGTCTGTTAACTGCACTGAATATTAACAATGACTGTTAATAGTGCTAAACCCGCCTATTTTATATTCAGAAACATTTTCTTTTTCTGAGCAGATAAGGACATTGACAAAGTTAAAGATGGCCATAATGGTGATTCAGTTTTAAAGGATATAGACATGGAAGCCAAAGCAGACATCTTTGGTGGTTCAAAAGAGGCAAGTCTAAAATTTGCAGGTTATTTAGATTTGTTTAAAGAAAATGTCAAAATAATCAAAAGTTTTGATGTCATAGTTGCCCAGGGAAGAGGAGATGACAGAGGAGGAAAAAGCAGCTCAGAAGGCAAAACCTGTAGCCACAAACCCAATTCCTGGTACTCCCTGGTGAGCCTTTATCTTTCTCCCTCGCTTCAGTAATTAAATTCTGCAAGTTTGTTCAAAAGGTTTCAGAAATTGTACATATTCACGTTTTTAGGTGTGTAGTTTGGACTGGAGATGACCGTGTGTTTTACTACAACCCAACCACAAGACTGTCCATGTGGGACCGACCTGAGGAGCTTGTGGGGCGTGCTGATGTGGACAAATATATTCAAGAACCTCACCACAAAAGGGGGCTAGATGACAACAAGAAAATAGGTGACGCACTCTGTGAGTTTTAGATTGCTTGTAAACTAAGATTCTTTGTTAATAGTAACAGCAAAACTAATGTACACCTTTATTGCTTCATTGCAGGTTTCAACAAAGAGGAGATTGACACAGCCATAGAGGACACACTGGACGATGAGCCTTCTAAGGCCAAGAAGAGGAAGTAAGTACCAGCAGCCCTCAGCAGAAACGATAAGGGGCCAAACACTCGCCCCTGCGGAACACCTAGCTTTTGTACTATACGGAAGAAAATAGCAGCGATATGAAGATTTTTATTTCTTGTCATATGAAGAGAAAAGGAAATGGGGCTGTTTCCATTCAAGCCCTGAGCTAAGACATATTGATTGGATCATTTTATATCACAATTAAAGGAATCTTTGGCGGCAAATTAAAAAAAAAATTTTGCACCCAATGCTGATTTGTCTTAGCTGTGGTAATCTTTAGTTTGGGTCTGTGAAAAGTGGTGACTCCATGACGTTTACCAAATCAAATCAGTCACTGTTTCCCATCAGTGCCCTTCACGCCTGCCTCCCCCTGACCCCAAACAGTGGTCCTGTTGCACTGGGGACTATTTTTCAGGGAACGCTTCTAAGCTCTGGCGATGCCAACATGGGCCTCCAAGGTAACCCACCTTGTTTGACCTCTCTTTAGCCTCCATTAGGCAAACCCCAGTGAACCAATCAAAACTTCAGCCCTTCAGTGATGTGTATTGATGTAATTGATGGGAGTTATTAAAAAAAAACAAAAAAAACAATGCATTTGTGCTTGATATTGCAAAATAACCATTGATGCCCAGCCGTTCAAGGGTAATGCAGTGCTTAGACATTCTTAGAACACACTCAAATTCAAATACGTATAGTAGGTCTGTCAAAATTAAAATGTTTACACATTCTATAAATTAAATATGGTTTAAGTACTATATGCCATTATTAAATTTGACAGCAACCACATTTTTTTTTAATAATTTTCTAGAAGTATATTTTCATTTTAAGGAAAGATCTAAATGTCATATAATATTTTTGTAGTTAAAATATCAATGCATTTTAATATCTCAATCGTTTGATAATTCTAGTTAATAGATTTCTGTTTGATAGAGACGTCAATTCTCAACAATATAATGAGGAAATCTTTCAATTTCAGATATCCTCTCCAAATGTTTCTCTTTTTTTACAAGCGTAGAAGCAAAAAAAAAAAAAATTCCCAGTGTTATAAAATTAAATTCTTCTTTACACTCTTCTTCTTCTGCCTGACAGGAAAGACGATACGAAGGAGGCTGACGCAGAGAAAGATGCGGCCGTGGAGGCCGAGCTGAAGGCTGCTCGTGATCGGGCTCTGGTGCCCCTGGAGGCCCGTATGAACCAGTTCAGGGACATGCTGCTGGAGAGAGGGGTAAAACACTTCAATCCAACGCAATACTCTAACCAGCTCTGTAATGTTAGACACATAAATCTGAATGGAAGCCCACCAAGGTACAATCTTAAGTTCATTCTTGTTGTTATCATTCTTTAATATTATGTAATATAGAGTCTTAAAATTTTCTCTGCTCTTTCTGTCACTTCATTTATTTACCTGTCCTTTCTGAATTGCTCTGAGTGAGGTTGTGTTAGATGGTTTGTGACGATAGGGATGGGCGGTATGATCAAAACCGTACATCACAGTGTTTATATCATGGTAATTGTGCACATCTTATTTGCTTATTTGTAGAAGCAAAAAAAAAAAGTTTTGTAAAATTAAGTTTCTTTCTTAAACATGACATCTTCATCTGTGGAATCCAGAAACAATTAAGTGTCAAATGCTATGATGTGATTTATATGGTTTATATATAAAATATAAAATGTTTTTTTTTTGTTTTTGTTTTTTTTTCAAAATGATTTCAGCTACAGGTTAAAATAATAAATAAATAAATGACATATTATGAAAATCTGGAAACGATGCATAACATTTGCAAAATTTAAAAACAAGAAGATTCTAAATATTATTATCTGAAGCTTAATAGAAGCTGTCAAATAGTTCATATAAATGGCGTGTAAGTGAATGTGCTAAACTGCTTTCCTAAACAACCAAAAGTTACAGTTAGTATTAAAACTAATGTAGGTTTTTGTTATTATGTTGTTTTAGAGTTATAGAGGAATGTTTAATTTATGATAAACTCAAATGTTTCTCAAAGAAAAAAAACTGAAAACTGAAGTAATAATGTAGACTTATACCTCCTACTATACAACGACTTTGTTGGCGTGACATTTTGATATGAATTTAAATTTCTGTTCTCCTGGAAACAAGACGAGCACCTCAGCAGTGTGTGTTTATATATGCGTATATATATATATATGTACCTCCCATTTCATTTACCCTTAAGAGAATAGCAATTGTAAATAATGTGCAACGAATAGTCATACCGCCCAGTCCTGCTCTCTTTTGTCACTGTTCATTCTAGAATCTCTATCTGTCATCTTTGGTCCTAAATTGTTGCATGAAATGACAAATAATTACCACAGAGGAATGTACTGTTGCAATGTATAATGGTCAAGTATTTTGCTTTGCTTGATTTGATCACATCACATAAAAATGTGGAAGCTGAACATATTTTTAATGTCCATGTCTATATTAGTATTTTGCAGTAGTAGTAATTATAGGTGGTGACTCATCAAGATTTCAGTTGTGTGTCGTAATTTTATATGGTTTTAAAAGAATGTTGTGGGTTTAATACAAAGTTAAACTCTATGATGTTTAATTAATGAACTTGAATTGTTTTACCATTTTTCTGCTACATTGGTAAGCCATCTTCTTGTCCACTCCATACCTGCAGGTTTCTGCCTTTTCCACTTGGGACAAAGAGCTGCACAAGATTGTGTTTGACCCTCGATATTTGCTGCTTAACCCTAAAGAGAGGAAGCAGGTAAGAAGAGCACTCTGCGTTTAGTGGATTGCTGAATGAGCAGAAGTGTGCAGCTTTGTGATTTGAATCTCTACTCACTGTGCAGGTGTTCGATCAGTACGTGAAGACTCGCGCTGAAGAGGAGAGGAAGGAGAAAAAGAACAAACTCATGCAGGCTAAAGATGACTTCAAAAAGATGATGGAAGATGCCAAACTTCACAATAGGTGCACTGTTCGTTTCAGTATTGTTACATACAATATTGTGTGGCCTCCTGAAATCTTGCCGCTTATGCTAGTTTTCCTTTCACCTGTTAGAACCACGTTCAGTGAGTTTGCAGCAAAACACTCTAAAGATCCACGCTTCAAGGCCATTGAGAAGATGAAGGACAGAGAGGCCATGTTCACAGAGTTCATGACCGCTTTGAGGAAGAAGGACAAGGAAGACTCCAAAAACAAAGTAGAAAAGGTCTGTCACCGGCTTCCCACAACCATCCTGAAATGTCCACTTGAATCGACAGGATGTTGATCGAATCAAGGTTGAATTTAAGTCAAGTTATGTTTGTGGCTGCAGGTGAAGCAGGACTTCTTCGATTTACTGTCAGACCACCATGTGGACGTCTCTCAGCGCTGGAGCAAAGTGAAGGACAAGCTGGAGACGGACCAGCGCTACAAAGCCGTGGAGAGCTCCGCTGCTAGAGAAGAACTGTACAAACAGTATGTGGAGAAGCAGGCCAAGGTTAGAATGGCGTCCCTGGTGTTCTTGATTCCTCAGGACAAAACACCGAGACGACTTGGACTGATACTAGACGAATGTTTTTAATGTAAGTGTCTTTGTGTTGTGTAGAACGTAGACGCAGAGAAGGAGAAAGAGCTGGAACGGCAGGCGCGTATCGAGGCCAGTCTGAGGGAGAGAGAGCGGGAAGTGCAGAGAGCTCGGTCTGAACAAACCAAAGAGATTGACCGAGAGAGAGAGCAGCATAAACGAGAAGAAGCTGTCCAGCACTTCAAAGCACTCATGTCAGATATGGTCTGTGACGATTGCTATAGTTGTCATTGTACATTACGTTAGTCATGTATACGCTTTAAATTATACTTTTTGTTTTTTTTCATTATTATGTATATATAGGTAAGGTCAACGGATGCTTCTTGGTCAGAAACGAGGCGCAATCTGCGTAAAGATCATCGCTGGGAGTCTGCTGCTCTACTGGAGCGACATGAGAAAGAGAAGTTGTTTGAAGATCATGTGGAGGCCCTAACCAAGAGGAAGAAGGAACATTTTAGGCAGCTGTTGGATGAGACCTCCATGGTGAGACAGGTTCAAGATCACAAAACAACAACAATATATAATATTCATCATGAACTAATTTAACTACAACAGAAATCATAAAGTCTTGTTTTCTGTATAAAGATGTTAAAGATGAAAATTGTTGTTGTTAAATGTATTATAAAATAAAATATTCATTTTATATTATTATTTATTTATATTGTAATATTCATATATTATATTTTATCATATTAATAATAATAGTAATTACTATTCTTATATATTTATATAGAAATAAGTATTAATATAATGTTGTTATTGTAAATGTTAGTTATTTTAAATTAAATTATTATAGGCGAGTTAATTATTATTCTTTTGTTGTTTTTGATTGCTTCCATTATCCTAATTTTTAAGTTGCATTGGATAAAAGCATTTGCTAAATGAATAAATGTAAATGCAAATTATATTAAATATTATTACGCCATGTTTTCTAACAATTTAACCACTACAATAATAAAAATTAATTCTAATTATTATTGTTATGTGCATAAATAATGTTGCTGTTAGATTATATTAAATAAATGATAATTGTATTATTTTTTTATTTATCATTTCTGTCGCTGCTTCTGTATATTGACAAGAGTATTAATATTAGTATTAATTTGGTGAAAGGGTTTGTTATATTACTAAATGTAAATTAATTTACTATGTTTTAAAAACTTTTTTTGATTTATTTGGGTTGTCGCTGAGTTCACGCTGCTTGTGTTACTATTTAATCATAGATCACCCTAACCACCACATGGAAGGAAGTGAAGAAGATCATCAAAGAGGACCCACGCTGCATCAAGTTCTCCAGCAGTGACAGAGTGCGTTGAATTGTTTAGTTGACACATTGCGTGTTTTGTCTAGGCATCAACATCAATGACTTCATTCTTTCCCTTATCGCTTCTAGAAGAAACAACGTGAATTTGAGGATTATATAAAGGACAAATATATCACAGCTAAAGCTGACTTCAGAACTCTCCTGAAAGAAACCAAATTCATCACATATAGGTGAGTTTAAAAAATTCTCATGTATATTTAAATTATATAGAACGTAATTAGCCCTGTTTAGAAATATAATTATCATGTTTAAATTTGTATTTATTAAAGCTGTTCAACCCCATCTCGTATTTTCTGTAGATCACGGAAGTTGATCCAGGAGTCAGACCAGAACCTAAAGGATATTGAGAAAATTCTTCAAAATGATAAACGCTACCTGGTCCTGGACTGCGTCCCAGAAGAACGCCGTAAACTAATCATGTTCTACATTGAGGACTTGGACCGCCGGGGGCCCCCACCTCCCCCAACTGCCTCTGAACCCAGCCGCCGCTCCACCAAGTGAAGCCCTAGTGGACCTTAGAGGACAGAGCACGAGCCAGCCCTGCACTCATCATAGCACAGTGTTACAGACCTGTATTTTTGAAACGTTGTGTTATCTTCTCAAACTGTGCAAGATGATGCCCACTAGTTGTAGGCTAGCACAAGGCAAATTGTTGATGTCAATCTATGAACTTCATTCGTCAGGAAGGGAATGCATTTGTACTTGTTACTTGCACTTGGTACTGCAGCCTCTTGTAAGAGTCTTGTGGATTATCGATTGTAGCAGGCCATTAATACAACAGGTCAGTGCAGACGGTGTGTGAACCTTGCAGTACATGTGAAATGTTTCTTAAAGTGGTTTGATTTGGACTTGTTGCTATATTTCTGTATGTGTTGACTGGAAATAAATGCAACCTTTTGTTTTGTATTTTTTTTGCAATTGTGTATTTGCACAGGCCACGAAATCAAAGAATACAGCATGTGTTCCTCTTGATTTTTATTAGTTTTTC
This sequence comes from Enteromius unitaeniatus, assembly GCA_032359435.1. NCBI lineage: Eukaryota > Metazoa > Chordata > Actinopteri > Cypriniformes > Cyprinidae > Enteromius > Enteromius unitaeniatus. Next base: position 9,318,606 of record JAUMHI010000067.1, read on the forward strand.
CACCCCTTTTCTTAATAAAATTAGAACAAAAAAGCAGAACATTAGTACATTTGCTACATTGTTTATTTCAATTTTACACCATTCCTGTTTTGTTGCATCACTCAACCCCTAAGCTGGGTTTAGAAATGATGCATGCACCTTCATAAAGTAAAATAATAATGAAAATTCAGAAGCTGAAAAGATTGGATACCTCATGGCCACAGCAGCCACAATAACATATGCAGTAAACAAAGCCATCCGCATCCTCTGTCCTGCTAAGATCCAAGAATCAAATTTAAACTGAATACTGACATTCCTCTCGTTATCTTAAGGCCCTATCACATGACTCTTCAAAGCATTGCACACAACAGCGTGGAGTTAAAATATATCAAATATTGTAGCAATCAATGTCAAACTTGGCTTCGTTGCACTTTCAAAACGCATCCAATGATTACCAAGTTTGCCTGACGTTAGGTGAGAGATGCCAGCACAAAAATCAAGATGGAAGAGGCTGTGCCTCTGAGCAACTTCAAAGGCATATCATGACATTCCAAGAAACGCATTCTATTATTTTTCCTCTCTCAAAGCAACCAGCAGGATCTTTTTGTGGCTCTAAGCTCAAATTTTTCAAAATTTCCTAAATTTATTTGCTTTATTTTCACTCAGCACATTTCCCATTTTCTTCCACCTAACAACATCCTTCCCTGACAGCATCTACAATGCTTCACATGGAGGTCAAATGTTGCTGAAGATGTGCTCAAGCCCTGACATGAGTTGTGTGAAAGGGCCTTTAATGATATTTAATGAAAGGTCAAAAGATCCTCTTTGTATTACCAATAAACCTATAGCAAGGGAGATTTAAAGTAATTAAAAACAAAATCTGTCCAACAGCCAGTGTCGTTGTCCGTGGGTTGCAGTGCAAGTTTTGTTTTGTTAGATCCAGCGCAGTATCAAATCTGCTGTAGAAGGCAAAGCTCATCTAGATGTTCCTCACAAGTTCACTGCTAGTGAGTCCACCCACAGTTCATCTAGACAAATAATGCCTCTTGTTGCTGTGCTAACTGGAGACATCAGAGCTACATGCTAGTTGACCTTGTCCTGAAATATATAGAGGTTGTTGGTGGCAGCCACAGCGATGATGTTCTCATTGGGGTGCCATGCAGTGTGTAGGATCTTCTTACTGAAGTCCAGACTGTCCACACTGATTTCATCTTTACGACGCTTGCCACCAACACAGACTTTGCGTGGCTTGAGGATGGCTCTGGGTTTGCTGTTTTCCCGCGAGGCCTCCAGAGTCACGTCGCGCTTAGTGTTTCGATCGAACATACGGAAGAAATTGTTGTAGGAGCCTGTCATTAGGACACTAATGGGAAAGAAATAAGACAATTAGTTCTTATTACTTGATATCAGCACCAAACAGTCCAAGATCAATTTGAAAAACCTGCTGTGATCGATCGCTTTTGACCAGGGGAGTCCGATCCTTATCTTGGAGGATCTTCCTTTAAAGCAGGGATAAACAACTTAGGTCCAGGAGGACCACTGTCCTGCAGACGTTAGTTTCAGCCCAAATTAAACATATCTGGCCTTTTTTCAAAGCAATTTTCAAGCAGTCCTGAAGACTTAGGTTAGGTCTTTCAGGTGTGTTTGTTTAGAGATGGACAGTGACTCTCCAGCATTAGAGTTGCCCAATCTTGGTGTAAAGTTTGGTTTCAAGCAAGTCAAGGGTTTTCGGATTAATCAAAATTTCCAGAATATTGCTAAATGCTGGAAGGTGGACAACCAAGAGAAGGACCAGACACCCATTTTAGACAGACCTGTCAGTTCCATTCCAGACACATTCAAACTTGTCGAAGATACAGTCATTCTCATACAGTGAGCACAGCTTACTCCTAAGGTAGTCATGGACCTGTCAAAGGTAGACGCGAATACACAGATGATTAACACCAAGTATTTGAGAAATAATGATGATAAAACTACTTTTTAATGTCATTATAAACCAATGATGATGAATCGTGGATAGCCGTCTAATCTGCATTGCCAATACCTGGTAAGTTTCCAAAGGTTTGCTCTCCATGTTGATGTCCCACACCTTCACTGTGAGGTAGTCACGAGTCATCAAGTAGCGTCCACTGTGGCTGAATTTGACATCTGAGATGGAGGAGATGATCTCTGAGAAGAAGGAGCGATTACTGGGATCTTCTGGTTCCTCAAATACTGTTGGAACAAGAAGACATTAATGTAAGAAGTATTTCAGGAGCAGAGTTGCTTGGTCTTGATCTTAAAACTTAAAACTGGAATTTGTTCAGATCTCATAACTTGTGTCTTTGTCTGGATCTTGGTGTCAGTTAAAGGTCTCAGATAAGACTGCAGTCATTTCCAGCATCTAAAGGCTGATAGTTACTACAACCATAGGTGCCATAGCAATTATATATATTTTTTTCCCCAGATAAATTTGCATGGAATTCAGGGCTCCAAACAGCACCAATTTAAAGTGCTTCAGAGTTTGAAATTAATTCTGTTATAGCAGACATGTCCAGTTTGGTTTCAAGTGCAAACTCTCTGGTCATTAAAATTCACCCACTGGTTCTTGGACCAGCAGGTATTGCTTGAACTCTTGGACTATCTGGTTTCAGGCCTTGAGGGGTCTAGTCTTGGATTAATTCTCATATTGATTCTAGAAGATTTGGTAGTGCACCCAACCTGAACCCAACCAAAACTTTTTTGCCTGAACCAAGATCTCGAGGAAAGATATCTAATGGCTACGAAGAGTTGGCTGGACAAATGAATAGCACATCGCAATCAAAGTTCCAACAAAAGAACCAAAGAGTAAAGTAAACTCACATTTAGAATGGTTGTCACAAAGTGCGGAGGTTCTCATGTCGCACAGTCTTATGGAGCCCTTGCTGCTACTGTAGACAAACGTGTTGCACTGATTAGGGTGAAACTCGGCCGCTGTGATCACCTCTGTCAATTCTTCCATGTTGGCCGGCTTTATGTCCACAATATCTGAGTAGGCAGGGTGAAGGATCCACAATCCATTCTCAAAGCACATGAAATTCCCAGTGAATCATTAAATTCACTAATACATTAATAAATACATTAAATAAGTCCTGCTTGATTTATGTGTCTGGCCCTACAGTATATATGTAGTGGATTATGTCAGATCTTTATTTCCCAGATGATTGGATGAATCCCGCTTACAAAGAGGTAAATCTGCAACTGAGAATATCTCCCATGATAAATTTCACCCAGGAGAATCTGGTATCTACGCTTTGAGAATTCACTTATATCACAAAGTCTGATAAAAAAAGCTCTTGGAGTCATAAATATATCATCACATTGGTGTTGGGTAGTGGCAGGTTATCCATCAAGACATGTTGCAAGGATCATGCATTTACAGTGTGACCTTTGGGTAATATCTTCTCCTCGACTCCCTAGAGCAGCTCCACAGAACCCGTAACCACCCATACAGACTGTCCACAGACTCTCCATCTCAGCCCTGCAGGGTCCTTGAGAACAGTAATCAATAGTGATCGATGGGGATGTGTGCCTGAGTAAGCTGGACACTATTTACCTTTGGGACAGCAAAGCAGGGGTCAGGATTAGTGGCAGACACTTGATAAAGGGTAATGGGCGTAATGTACATCACAGAGGTGTTATCTGTCAGAATTAAGTGACGGCAGAGACAGTCTGCAGGTGGTTTATTGGGTTTTGTTTGATTGCTGGTTTAGCTGCATCCTTTTGTCCTTAGTTTAGTAACAAGAGCCTGTCAGTATTTATTGTGTCTTGGTGCAAAGTGACAAAAGGGTTTACAACAAACACTTCTTCCATCACGTAACAGGACTCTAAAAAAAGAGTTGGAGATTTCAGATATGCTGACTTTGCACATTATCTAAAGTATAAAATACAATACTTTAGATACTTACAATAGGTCCTGTGATGGGTGTGTTGTTTGTATGCATGAACCCAGTTATTTTTGTACATTCCCAAAAAACAGATCCAGTATTTTTAGACATGCAACTATCTCAGATCAACATTAACATCTGGCTGTTAAAGGATACTAAAGCTTCGGTTTGTGATCTCCAGGTTCCATAGGTTGATCCTCAGATCATCCGTGGACATGTATGTCTCATAGTCGCTGTTGACTGAAATGGAGTTAATGTGATAGGTGTGAGCATTAGAGAAAATGCGACGTGGTGTTGCCTCCACCATCAAGTCCATGGGCCTCAATACAGGCACCTGAGAGGAGAAGGAAGATAAAAGAGATGACGGGAACAATATTTTAAGTATTTTCTGAATAACTATATATGGACTAGACCTTTTTATTTTACTAAATTCAGCTTGCCCAATATTTGGTTTAAAACATTTCACAGTCAACCTTGAGCAAATATTGTCTAAAATAGGTAGTCATAATTTGATTTCAGCAATTCTGTGTATTTCTCATTTGCTATATTTAAATAATTAGATGCAAGAGGCCTTGGTATATTGTCATTTATAATAATGTTTATAAAATTGTAAAAGGTATCAGTCTCTATTTATGGGTTCTCTAGGTTCAGGTGTTTTATGACAAATTTTGTACCCTTAGGTGTATTGAAACTCTTTTAACTTTACACAGTGTCCTGTGCAGTGCTAGTGTGTGAGTAAGTAACGGTCATACATGTCGATCTTACACAGAAAAACAATGAAAAAGTAGACCTCTAAATAAACAACTCTGCTGGAACACACCCTGCTTATCAGCACACAATCCCCCAAATACCAGACACTTTTTTTTTAACTATACTACTGTTATTTCCTATGAAACCAAATACAGTTTGGAACCAAAATAAATGAGGTGGTCATTTGTTCTCAGACTACTTGCCCACACCTAGATTTAACTGAACTTCCAGCTTCACTGTCAAGATCCGAATGCATGTGGAGTCCAGCTCCCACAATGCAGTGTTACAATTGTAAGCACAGGACAACTATCTCTTTAATGATGACTAATCTAAGGGCGTTCCTACATGGGCTTCACAGGAGGGGTATTGCGTAGCAGACAGTGTCTCACTCCCTATTAGTTTTTTATGGGCGCAGTTCTCCACTAATGACAGAAGACGCATGGCAGACATGTTCTACCCACTACAGAGAAGAGCTCATCTACTGCTCATCACCGAGCAGTAGGAGGTGGAGGAGGGGCACACACTACCAAGGCAGGTCATTATAACCTAACACATGGGAACTCCATCTTTTTATTTCCGTTAGAGGATGGGGGTGGGGTGAGGAAAGCCCTATTTGTTGATGTATGTGTTTGAAGTACATTTTCTACTGCATTCATCTCTCTAACAATTTATTTTACAAACATATTCAATAGCAGGTCATTTTTTACACCTAACCGAAAAATAATGATTACAGCTTTAATTAAGAAAATAAAGTATATTTTTGTAGAATTCAGATTTGTTGCAGCATGACAGAAATTGAAACAGAGTATTTCAGATTGCTGGTCTGTTCTCTTCTACCCTACATGTGCTTTCAATAATAAAATTAGCTTAGCTTAAAATGGAGCATAGCATCATGAAATCGGTTGACAGGGGCAATCGAGACTGATTGCAGCTATTATCTCTCAATCAAGAGTTAATTAAGTTTGACTGCTGGATATTTAGTCACAAAGATAAGAGGGGGGTTTGGATATGTGGGTACTTTATTACAATATTATTCATAACTATTTAGCATTGCAGATTTTATGTTTGTATGAAAATCATAAATCAGCATGGATTCTGAGAGAGTATGTGGAGGTTTTTTTCATATTTTAGACAATCGAATCTCAGCATGTAGTGAAAACTGAAGTGATTGAATTTGTGTAGGAGAAGGAGAGCGTGTTTGTATATTCAAATGTTAATGAAAAATAGGGATCAACTGTAAGCGTTTTTTTTTTTGCTGTTTTGTTTTTTGGTGACTCAAAGTAGTCCAGTTCTGGCATTTGGGACAGTACACTGTTGGTCTTCATTGTTGGTCAAAACTTCAAAAATCACATCTATTAGAATGAAACTGATTGATAGTTGCCTGCAGTTCTGTCATGAAATTACCTCGTAGCATATCTATACAGGCAGAGCTGGGAAAGGTAAAGGGTTTCTAAAGCATGCTGCAACTATTACAGACAGGCACTAGCCCAGTATCTGAATGTTGAGCTGGTTGTAGATGCAAAAGAAACCAATCATCTGTACAATGTGAATAAATGATGTGATCATATCAGACGGAATTAGAACCTATTGACCTATGCCAGGGTTTCAGAACTTTGTATTAAGTGCATTTAATGTCTTTAAACATGTTTAATTAATAAAATTAACTGTGAATGCAAATTTTACAACTTCCAAGTAAATCAATGCTTTTCAATCTACCAGAAATGAACAAATTCTGTAATTAGACTCAAAGTCTGTTCACATCTCTGTAGTTAGATCAGTGTGCTCAATAATGTGTCTTTGACCTTTATTATGTATATTTTACTTGCAAATAAAAAATAAATCATTTTAAAAAGCAGTTTTTTTCAATCTCCTCACATTCTTTCTTACCCGCCTTACCTGTCACTGTCACTTATGGGCCATTAACGGAGGGGTCTTGGTCTCTTCAGGTGACAATCACTGAATATTAATGGAAATTCTCACTACCTTGCATACAGGCTTTCGGACACAAAACATGTCTTTTAAAATTTAAAACACTATCCCCCAGTTTCACAGACAAGGCTTAAGCTAGTCCCAGTATAAATTGCATGTTTGAGCTGTCTCAGATGAAAAAATCTTGCTCTGACATATCTTTAAACATGTCAGTGTCATTGTTCTGTGTTAAACTGCACACCTGTAATATTTTCTTATAAGGCATCAAAATTACTTAAATGTCTTAATTTAACAAATGCCTAGTCCTGGCTTAAGCTAATCCCCGTTTGTGAAACCGGGCCTATATTGTTTTCTGTGAATAAGTAATTGAAATGATTTTCACATCATTCTGAAGTAAATATTCTAGCCTAATAGACTGGTTACTCTAAATTCTTATTCAGGACTATTCACTATGTGTTGTATGGCCTTATTTTTGCTAGTTTTATTTTCCCAAAACTTACTAACCATGCATAATATTTTTTCTAAAAAATGCAAACATGTACATCCATCTTGGTCACATATTATTGTAGCACAGATTCTGCTGTATACAAAAACAATTATATGTTAGTCAATAGTATGTTATAAGTAGCTGAAATAACCACAATATCAGAGCATGTCCAAACATCTCAGCGTCCCCAAAATCACCTCAGACTCCAGAGGGTTAACACAATCCACAGTCACATGACATCTTAGCAAGCACTTCTTTTGAATAAGTTCCTGCTTTCCTACTGTTTTTTTTATGTGGTATAACCATAATGTTATCATTGTCATGTGACCTACAACTTAAGTTTTGTCTTTTCACTACAATTGACATGAGATAAAATAGTAAACACAGAATAAAAATAAATATTAAAGTGTCCATTAGATATGCACCTTAGAATCTCACTGGATACAGTATGTCATTCCGGTTCTCTTATCATTAATACTGTAGACATATTACTTTTCACACAGTGTTTTTTGCCTAATATTCAGTCATACAGTTATTATATATACACAATCACTTATTTTTATTATTTATTCCTGAATAAAGCAGATTTTTTTAATAAATCAGAGTTAATGATTAAATTGTCAATCACCATCTACTGGTGTTACAACGTAACGAGTCACTGAATACCCACGCCCCTAATGGCTCATTTCCACTGAGCATCACAGTTCGGTATGGTTTGGTACAGTGTGGATCAGTACGCAGTTATGTCCGTTTACATTGTGAATGGTACCAAAATAGTAAACCATACCGTACCACTATTTTGGTACCCTTCCATAAGGGTATTTAGCACAGGAAAGGGTACCAAAAGGGTGGAGCTAAACTCACCGAATTGTACCGAACGGTACTGAAATGTACCGCTCAGTGGAAATGAACCATAATATGCAGACTAACAGTCTGAGATGAGAAAATTCAAATAAGTACAGCGATACAAAAAAAAAACAAGTCAAGGACTAGAATTAATTGTATGGCATTTATTGTCAGTGTATGATAATAAAAACCCAAATATGTTTTACGAAGCGTGAAAACATATGTACAAGATCAACAAACGGTTCTCATGAAACCCTCTCACACAGGCACTGGGCAAATGCGCCATTCTGTTGGTCCCTGGAAATTATCTTTTTTCCACAAGACTGCTTTTCATAGTCTAACAAAAACCAAACCAAACATCCTCTTAGCTGACATGTTCTTTTGTCTTTCAGTCAAACACAAAGTATACGGGCTTTCCTAAAGATATCTTAAATTCAGCGTTTTATTGACAGCGACAACCCTTCCCCCCCAGCAGAAACAATTTTGCAGGGTGAATCCCCTCGTGTTCGAAGTGCAGGTGCAGATGTAGATGAAGGCAGTAAACACTCGATAGCCCCTCATCACGCTGGATAACAGTCTGGCAGTAGGGGCAGATGTACCCTGTGGACTCCCTGCGAGGGATCCACCCTTACCTCCCCCTTTATCTCATTCTCCTCTCTGCTCAGTCTGTGCAAAGTGATAAATGCCCTGCTTTTGTGCATGCACGCACACATACACACACATTTGGGAGAGGATTTCATCTCTTCCAGCTCTTGTCTCCAGTGGGCTGCAGTGTTAGTTAAGGAGGAGGTGATGGAACTGCTGCCCTGAACACATTACAGTCGCCTCAAGAACAATCTCCTAAATATATCCCAATCCAGAACAGTCTACTGCATTCTCAATAAATGGAGAGACATAAATTGAGGATAAATTAATAGGATGCGGATCAAGACACCTGGATCTTTCCCAGATTTGGTTTACATGTACAAGACCTCTTATTTTTCCCTTTGGTTTGGACAAAATCAAATGAAAGAAAGAAAAAAAAACAGGCCCTGAAACTTGTGCAATTGGTTAAAGCAGTTGACACGTTGGTCCAAATGTCAGAGTTTACACTGTTCGTGTAACTTACAAACAACTTCATGTCATCATGTTGCTCCAAGTGTCTTATCCCTCAGCTTTCAAGCTTCATTCTGGACATCTGTTCTTTTGGCAATAATAGGACCCACAGGGCATTAACAGTTTGTATACGCTTTGGATAGTTTATTATGTTTCAGAAAAATCTACAAATTTCATCCCCCTGCTTCCATAATGCAATTTTACATCGACCCATAATGCGAGGGTCAATCCAAGCGCAGGGAAGAAAATAAGACATCATTCTGCGATGACTGGATTAGAGCACAACTAAGCTTGAATATTGACATCTTTATGAGTGGATGTCTACTGGATAAATCAATATCATAATTACTGAATTCTCAAACAGGAAAATTGTTTTATCCACATATTGGGATAAAAGGAAAGCTATATGGGTCTATTGATCTGCAGTTAATAAATTGCAATTTGTTGTAATTCATGAATAATGACTCAAAAGACTCTAACTTGCATTATTTAATTGAGAGTCAAAGATAATTATTTAGAAGCACATGTGCTAAATGCCAGGTCTGTGATCTGACAAGTAAAGGCAATGCGAGTTCAAATTACACTTTTCCTCAAAAAGCCTTCCCCACTTCAAGGATACACTTATTGGTATTTTCCAACCTTCAAATCAGAAAACAACAGGGGAAAGAAATACTTTCCAAGATTTTCTCAAAAGCTACAGTATGGGGGAGGTCTTGCGGATTGTGATCTTTTCCCAAATATTATAAAGTCTTACAAAATGGAAGGGAATGATTAAATCAATTACCCAATGTCTCTTGGGCACCTGCCAAAAATTGCCGAAAGAAGAATAAACAACAAAAAATATCCCACCTGGCATCAATTCCTGGTATCCCAGGAGAGAAGACCACAGTATCAACACAACATTAACATTTGACATTTATCAGCTGCCCCCAGCTGTAGCAGCAGGTCACCTTTGGGCACATTCCAGTTCCATAGTGTGAATTCATGTATGTAGGATATGTAGGGTATATTCCTGTGGGTCCATATTGACAGATGCACAGGCGTCCTCCACTCTCACACCTTCAACAACAGCCATCAAATATTTGATGAGATCAACCCTCCAAAGTACTACCCAAACCCCCTACCTTGTCAGCTGTATTTGGCGAGATATGAAACTCCATCCTCAACACATAATCCTCCTCTGTTGTGCCAGGAGTGCCCACTTCCACTGGGAAAGCTATGGTTGCCAAATTACAACAGTGCTTGACCTTATTTTTTTTTCCTTCACATGCTAGAGCCAACAGATTAAGACTCCCTTTTCCTTATGCTTGGGGAGACCGCACAGGGAAAAGGAGAAAAGAATAGGGGAATCACACCACTCAATACACCTTTTGGAGATTTTGGATATTCTTCATTTAAGTAAAAAGGTTATGGGTTTCCAAACCTTCCAGCAGAGTTTAGCTCCAACCCTAATTAAGCACACCTGAACCAGTTAATCAAGGTCTTGAGGATCAGCTAAAACCACATACTGTCTAATATAGGGGTGTTCAGTTCTGCTCCTGGAGGGCCACTGTCCTGCAGCGTTCAGCTCCAAGCCTAATTAAACACACCTGAATCTAGCTATTCAAGGTCTTCACCCTTACAACAAAGAAATGTATTCAAGTGTGCTTTTTGTGTACATCTTTTAAACAAAAAAATAGGGAAGTAAACATTTAGTCTACTTTTTATGTACTTCTTAGAAAAGGGCTTTATGTAATTCTCAGAAAAATACTTAAAATGACATTTAAGTATACTTGATATAACGCCAAGCCAGCAGAGGGAGCTCTCACCTCTGCACTGACTGTCTCACCTCCCCCTGCTTCCTCTCTGGTGGCTTCCTGTTTGGCAGCCATTTAAGCAGGGGCCTGCCAGAACAGAAAGTTGTAAAGTATTGTTTTGCTGTAAGCGGACTCGACCAAGTGTTTTCTGTATTTATCCTCTTTTGTTGCCTTTGCCTTGTTTTCATCATCTTGTTTCATTTGTTACTTTGGATTGCCCTCTTATATTTTTGCTATACAAGATTGCAAGATATACAAGATTTCTATACAAGAACTTCAGAATTAGATTGCCACAACTCAAGCATCTCTGCATAAAACTGCTGCCTGCCTAGAGGCTCATCACCAAATAGCGACAATCACAACTGTGCATCAGGAGTTGGGTCAAGCTGCAGTTGATCTTCCAGAGCCTCGCCACATCTCAGCTGACCTTCCACAGACTTGTCACGACATGGCTACTATTACAGATTTCATTAATTACAAGCCTGCCAACCAAGAACCAATGCACAAGATGGCTGCTGATCCAGAGCCATTGCACAAGATGGCTACCAAGCCTGACCCCCTGTCCAAGATGGCCACCTCGCCTGAGCCTCGCCATGTCACGGGTGCTAAGCAGGTTTCCCTAAGTATTTTTTGGGGGGAGGCTATAGTACCCAAGCTCCCAGGAACACAGAGCTTTGGCCGGGATCAAAAAGACTGATTGCCAGTGTGTTGGACCCACCACTGATGTCAGTATGAGTGGTTGACATTCCAGTGGTCCTGCTGGCATCCCCAGGGCCTCAGTACTGGTTACCACAGAGACTGTTCAACTGAACTAATCATAGGGGTAGCCATCATGTGTATATGGGCTGCCCAGAGGCCTCACCTGTCCACGAGTCTGCCCCAGAAGCCTCTCCTGTCCACAACACAGTAGCGGTAGAACCTCCAGATGTAATGACATCCACCCCCCCACCCCCCACCCCCCATGGAGACCAAGCCTGCCCTGCCACGGAGGCCATCCATGAACTCAAGGTCTATCCAGTCTTGACCATGGAGGCCACCCATGAACTCACTGTCTGGTCTGTTACCGCCACGGAGGCACAGTGAACTACCTGCCCCGCCATGGCGCCTTGCTCTGCCTGCCCTGCCATGGCTCTGTGCTCCCTTGCCACTGCTACATGGCACAGCTCCCCCATGCTGCCATTGTCTGCCACTGCTACATGGTCCAGGACCTACAAGGCTCCAAGCTTCAGGCCCTGTTCCCCTGCATGGTCCTGGCCCCCCATCCCGCCCCCTGGATCCTCACAGCACAGCATCCTGGCTCCCTACTAGCATCAGTTGCCTCACTGCCATTTACAAATCCTCTCCTGTGGCTTCATGGGATAGTAAAGTGTTCACCAGATGCACACTTACAAATCTTTGTGGAAGTAGTAGGTGATCAGGGCACTTTCCACCTACTTTTTCCCACTTTACTCTTTTGGCACTGTTCTTTTCGCATTTTATGTAGCATAGAATAAAGCATATTTGGATGCAAAACCTCTAAGCAGACTTGTTAGAGCTAAACTCAGAAGGAAATTGGTCTTCCTAGCCAAACAAAAGGCATCACAAAAAGGTATTTCTTTAAATGCACTCTGCTTACTCTGAGAGATGTGATGGTGGTTGGGTCCCGGATCCTGCCTTCTTCATCCTTCAGATTATAGCCCTCTGGTCGTTTGTCTCGCTCACTGATTTTCCATAGCTTCACAGTTTTATCTGGTAAAAGAGATATACAAGACAATGTGTGTGTAACGTGAAAGTAGTGTTTGTGATGTTAGGAGCAGAGAAAATCTCAGCAGATCCACTAGAAAGGGGCCAGTAGAGAGTAAACATAGCTGGCACAACAAAACAGACAGGAGTTAAATCAAATAAGATCAATGTCTTCCAATTAACCTGATTGGACGGTGATGTTGTCTATATGCTAAACCACTCTAAAGTGTCCTAAAACAGGACTGTAGCTTCATGGGAGCCATCTATCTCTGCAAAACTGTGAGTTTGGGTCTAAAGAATTTGGTACTTTTAATTGACTGCTCAAATAGACACTGTAAACAACATAAATTGTAAATTGTTTATATGTAAAGTAACATATAATTTCAGTTCTCAGATTGTTAAAATAAATATTAAAAATAAATAAACAGACACTTGCTACTTGAGAAATATTAAAAAACTTCCTGGATATGTGTTATTGGACTTTAAAATATGAAGTATGCCAAACTGGCTTATGTTTATTATTTCTGGTTTACCAGCAATGCCATACTGTTAACTAGAAAAACATAGCTTTCTTAGCTTAGAATAATGACTGTTCACTGTGTTTTCAGAGCTGCTTTACAGCAGAACTATTCTGTATTAAGGCCCTTTTCACTTTCAATCTGCTTAAAACAATCAGTATTAAATGAAGCGCTATATAAATAAAGATGACTTAGCTGTTTTCTTTGTTTTTTTATGGTTAATGGTGAAACTGGTTGACCACACCAGTCAAAAGTTTGGGATATGTAAGATTTTACTTAAAAAAAACAAAAAAAACAAGGTGTCTTTTATTTATTTAAGCACAATACATTAAAAACAGTAAGAGCAAATATATAAGCATAATTGTAGCAACTATATAATAAACAATAATATTGTTAATTATTATTTCAGATTAAAATCCATTTTTTTATATTTTTTCTTATGATTTTTTGCTGACATTTACATTACTATCTTTCAGAAATCCTTTTAACATGCTGATTTGCTGAAACACTTATTATAAATGTACTTTTTAGTCTGTACCACAAGTATATATATTATTATATTTTTTGTCTCTTTTAAGAGCAGCCCTGACAATATGTATTGTAATTAGTGCTGTCAAATGATTAATTGCAGTTAATCACATCCAAAATAAAAGTTTTTGTTTACATAATATATATATGTGTGCCGTTTATATTTTGTATGTATATATACACACAGACAGCATATATTTTTACATGTATACAGTACCCTCCACTAATATTGGCACCCTTGGTAAATCTGAGCAAAGGTGGCTGTGAAAATATATCTGCATTATTTATCTTTCGTTCAAAAAATTTACACAATTCTAACCTATCATTGAATTAAAACAATTGAAATGGGAAATACATCATTGTGAAATAAATGTTTTCTCCAACACTTGGAAAAACAATTATTGGCACCCATAGAATTTTTTTATGAGTAAAATATCTCTGAAGTATATTTCCATTCATATTTACAATTTTGAGCACTCCATGGTGATTATGAACATAAAAATGGCTTCCTGTTTCACAGAAATATTTATAGGAGGGAAAACAAAGCCCATAATCCCTTAAACGTCAACACAATGAGAAAAACCAAATAATATATTTCTTATATTCTGCAAAAGATAATTGAGCTTCACAAATTAGTAAAGTGGCTTTAAGGAAAAAAGCTAGAGCAGTTATAATTTCCATTTCCATAATCCATTTCCATAATCCTAATACATGGTGAGGAGTAGAGTTTGAGTGGCTAAAGACTCTTCAAGGACCACAGCTGGAGAATTGCAGAAAATAGTTCAGAAAACCTTTAAAACAATTAGTCAAACAGCCCCTACATCAGCACGTTCTTTGGGATGGTTTAAGAAAAATTCTCCTCGCTCATCCAAATAAAATCTCCACCATGTTTAATTGTCAGACAGGACTGGAAGTACAAATGGGACTGGCTTCTATGATCAGATAAAACTCAAAATCTGTTTTTTAGCAGAAATCAAAATTTTAGCAGAAAGTATACTGCTGTGTTTTTGATGTGGGAATATATTTCCGCTGGAGTTCCTGGCATCTTGTTTAGACACATGGCATCATGGATTCTATCAAATACCAACAGATAAAAATCAATAATTCACTGACTCTGTCAGAAATCTTATAATGGGCCATTGTCCATTGGCACAATAATCCAAAAACAAACATCAAAATAAACAAGAATTAGTCACTGAGCACAAAATGAAGCTTTTGCCACGGCTGTCCCAGTCCTCTGACCTGAACTCTGAGTGAGGTGAACTAAAAATGGAGCTGATAATCTAAGGGCTCTGGAGTGATTCTAGATGAAGGAATGCTCTCTTTTCTCTTATCAGGTGTTCTCCAAACTCAGGCATTACAGGAGATAACTCAGAGCTGTTATCTTGGGAAAAGAACGTAGCAATAATTGGGTACATTTTTCGAAAGAAAGATCAAAAAGATAAACAATGCAGATTTATTTTGACAGCCATCTTTGCTCAGATTTATCAAGGGTGCCAATATTAGTGGAGGGCACTGTATATTTATATTCATATAAATTATATCATATATAATAAATCTATTTAATATATAAACGTAACATTTTACTTAAATATACACATGCATTATATATGCATAATGAAGCTACATACAGTAAACAGTTTTACAATAAATATATAGTACTGTCAAAAATTGTAAGGCAATATTTTCAGCAACATAAAATGGTTTTAAGTGGGTTGTTTCTATCTCTTGCGGTAGCGTGCCAGTTGGAAATATCAGTTTACATTTCCAAACATTATTTTTGTCATTAATTGTAATAATGCATTGAGATTATTGTCTGACAACAGCCAGTGCTCCACACAGAGATCTGATCTGATCATCATCAGTCTGTCTGGAGTCACATGCAGTAACAGAACAAACTGAGACAGACTAAATCCAGAAGAACTGTGGCAACATCTCAAAGATGCTTCAGAAAAACCTACCTGAAAAACAAGTGTGGGCAAGTGGGCAAGTGTACCTCGGAACAGAAGCTGTTTTAACAAATATTTATTTGATTTGATTTAGTTGATAGAAGTCAATTGATGAAGTGTCTAAAACTTTAAACATTACTGGAGCTTTGAGGTAGGTTTTTTTTCTTCATCTTGGAGACGTTGCCACAGTTCTTCTGGATTGAGTCTGTTTGTTCTGTTACTTAATATGATTCCTGACAGACTGGACGACTATTTGTCAGGTAATTAAATAAAGTTGTATGCAACACCATGTTTAGTAAACACATCAACCAGGGTAACAGCACATTTTTTAAAAGTAAGAAGATCAGATTTGACAAGAACACATTTGGTTTGCTCACCATTGGTGGACAGGAGGAAATAGGCGGCATTCTGTTGCGGCAGCCAGCGGATTTTGTTGATCTTCTCCTCAATCTCCAGGCTCTTCAAGTAGTCAAACTCGGGCTCGTGGCTCTGAAAGGTGCTGTAAACATTGTACTCCCCCCGACGGTGAGGCTGGTTCTTACTCTGAAATGATGTAAGAATTTATGGGTTAAACCAATATGAAAAAAAAATATTATATGTATATCTGCTTTGTCTCTTTGCCTATTTCATGTGTATCATGCATAACAAATGTATCCCAGCAGAGGATCGCATTTACAATTCATCTAGTGCTCTACATTAAAATGCTTGAATTAATTATACGTATGGCACATAACTAGGCAACAAATACATGATAATTAGAAATTTCTGCATAAACATTGTCCCTCTGTGTTACAGTCACATACGGAATGTATGTTGATTTTTTTCTTTGTTGCTGAAAGCCGTAAAATATAAGCGAGGCAGGTCAGGATCTCAATGCACAAAGGTGGTCCGGGTTAGAGGAATATCTCAATACCAATCGGAGCGTGGAAACCTTCAGGGTCACTTCTCGCCTTGGGAAGCGTCTAAATCAATAAGCAGAACTCAGACAGACCGAGAGAAGACGAGGGTATTAATGGAAACAGATTTCCCCTCGGTGGGAGGGAGAGGGTTAAAGGGGGTCTGAAACAGAGTGGGGCATGAATCATGGCGCGAGGATAAACAGACACCATGAAATCTCTTTAAAGATGATGCGAGCGTGAGACGAGGAGGGGCGGACGGCGGGGTTTTACACTTTTGTGCTGCTAGACAAAACATTGAGGGGTTATTAGATCTCAAAGAGTTCATGACCAACAAAAACACACATTTATGAGTATGTGTACTATCATATTTACAAATGTACTCAAACTAAATCCTGCTATGGCGATACCATATATATATTGGGTGTGAATTTAACCTATATGCCATTTTACAGTGTTGACAGACTTGAACTGATCTTGAATTGATCCAGCGTTTTAAAGAGAATGATCTTTGCTTTTTGTAGGTAAATTAATCACAATATAGTCAAATATGGGTGTTTAAATTAATTTTTAAACTGAGGAGTTAGTTTTTGAGTTTTGAAACATACAGTATGTTTTGTTGTAACAGTGACAACTTACATTTTACATTACAACATTTTGATTTCTGCACTTCACGACCTATGAAACATCTCTATTATATTCTACATTATATGGGAAGCCTCTTAGTAGTAAAAAAGTCTTTTAATTATTGAGAATAAAATGTCTATTACCTCCTGTTCCCTCTGGAAGACCACTACTCGTCCACCTTTGTCCCCAGTGGCCAGGAGTTCCCCTGTCGAGTTGAACTCAACCGTGGATATGATGTCAGCTGAAAAAGAGGCATAGGAGATGATATATTAGAGCTTCTGGAACTCACATTTAAAAACCTACATAGACAATGAAACCATTCAACAGAATCTATAAAAATAAGAAAAAATAAACCAGATTTCAACTGGACAGTTCACAGCTGTTCTGAGAACAGCCTGACCAGATCATGTCAAATGTGATGATCCGCTCACCATGCACTTTTGAAATGTTCTCCCTGTCTATCACCATTCCATTGATATGTAAATGTCACCAGATATCACTCACTGCCATTATCCCACCAAATATCATCTTCAAAAGCCAGAATGATCTGGAGACCTTTGAAAGGACATGTGAAGCAAACACTGAGACATTCTAGGTGGACAAAGAGATCATACTGGACAAACAGCTGATATCATGGCCAGATGCAATGCTCTCCCCGCAGTGAATGCATGACATTAGATAACAGGAGAAATTTCAGGCCATGATCATCAACATCAATGCAAGATGCACTTGTCTTAATAAATATTATAGCTACTAATGACAATTATTACATCTGTCTCTCTGTAGACTGTCAGTATAATGAAACAGCCATGATTAATGTCATGAAATTTAATATCAAAATGACAACACATTAAAGGGATAGTTCACCCAAAAATAGAAATCCTAGAGTTTAATTGCCCTCAAGTTGGTCTAAACCTGTATGAGATTCTTTTTTAAACACAAAAAAAGATATTTTGAAGAATGTTGGTAATGGGTTAAGGGTAGCCATTGACTTTCACAGTATGAAATAAACACTTCAGAAGTCAATGGCTACTCTCAACTGTCTGGAATTTTAATTTTTGGATAAAATATCCCTATAGCTTTGACGATTAAAAAAATAACTAAAAACATTCGATACGGTCGATAGAAATGAGGTCTGAGGCTGGGTTTAGGATAAAGTGTAGTAAAGGGGGAAATGTTATTTTCAGATGGGAGAGAGCATTTAGCAGACATTTCATTTCCTAACTGCCGCGACACATACAACAACCATTGTAATAATGGAATAAAACGTCACAAAAGTGTCACAAAACATGCAAAAAGCAACATAATTTTTATGATGAGCCTTGGATGGTGATGCAGTTCTCTCAAGTTTTGCAGGATAAATAGGATTGTAGCAAGCGTTATTAGCACATGTAATAAGCATTTATCAAATGAAACCATCTACTAAATGATCTGTACCTAGCCCATAGCTGGTGAACATCTCTTTCTCAATGCCCAACATGTTCTGAACTGTAAGTGACCCAGATATAAAACTTACAAAGATTCTTGACACTTCAAAGAGCTGCATCTCTGGATGGCTCCTATTGTGGGACGACACCGTAACTAATCACCAACCCACCGCCAAAAGAAAGTGGGTCAGGGTGGGTCGTTTAATTAAGGCAGTGCTACGAACAACAGACAAGCCAAAGTAGCAGCAAATCTGCTTTCAGATCGTCGGCTTTGTCTCAAACATAATTTGACATGTCCGTGCTGTCTCATAAATGCTTTTCAGTGCTACTCGAAGACTTCTATGTTAAACAATGCATTATTCAATTCAGAGCTTCACAGACAACAACAGCTCTCTGGCATCGTGTACACGCTGTTCTTGTAGGAGTCGGGTGTTTACCTCCAGCTGTCTAGGTTTTCTGGATATTTCTAGGTATTCTCATCTTACCCAGAGCCAAGGTCCCAAAATAACATACATTTGAGCTCTTTCTGACCTAGCTAGTGCACAAAAACAGTATTACGACCGTAAGCACACTGCATTTCTTCTACGCAATTGTAGCCTAGACATTGTTGAATGGTAACAGACGTTGTAGTTCAAAGTTCATTAGCAAACGCTGCTCTGACTCCCTCTGCTGTGCGCGTTCCGATCGATTCCTACCTTTGACACATCTTCCTTGGTCTTCCTCAAGGAGATGCATCTGTTTCTCTGTCTTTAAGATGCACTGTTGCTATGCAATCCTTACTGCGAAAAAGAAACGGTTGTTTCTCCTGTGATAACCGCAGCTTTCCTTCTCTCTTGCTCTCTGTCTCTCTTTATCACGCAGGTAACTCTATTTCATTGTGCGCATCATCTCACAATTCGCCAGCTCTCCTAACACAATCTCAAAATGAGTCCAGCACTCCCCAAATAGTCTGCTTGGATTCATTTGCATAAATCCCAAACAAATACAGAAGAAATGACTTCTAAATATTTGCTTTTATCCATTTCAAGGAGTAAATGACAGAGAGAAGCTAGACATGGAGAGGTGGAGAAAGAGAGAGAGAGACTAAAAAAAGAAACAGGGACTGAAAGGCTTGTTGTTTTTTCACCCCGATACACCTCTCTGGGCTTTTATATTGTCTGCATGGTGAATTTAAGAGCAGCGTTTCCATGACAACCGTTCTTTGGACTAAAACAAGCGCAGTGTGCGATTCTTGCAAAGACTTTGTTCATGTGGTGTGAACTGCCATCGCACTGACAGAATTTAGAGCAGTCAGGGAAATCTTATGGAGCTTAAGAGTCATATTTCATCTCAAATTCAAATCAGAGAAATTCAAAATTAGATTTTTCTTAAAGAAAACAAAGCCTTTTAAGGATTGGTTCAATTTTGTGCATTGTTGCAATACTTACACGACAATGCATCCCCACCCAGTTTTCATGACTACAATAATAATAATACATTGTTTACAACGTTTAAGTTATGCCTGTTGTAATAGGAATATGTATCATGTTGAATAGGAATAGTCATATTTACTGTAATGTAGTAAAATATTATAATAATAAGATTCTAAATATAAAAAGATTCTAAAAGATTCTAAATATCTAGATATCTTATCTTAAAAAAAGCCAAAAAAAAAAAAAAAAAACCCAAATGAGTTATCAATGGCAAATTTTAGTCTTGATTATCGTAAATAAAAAATAACATGGCTGTGCATTACTGGTAAACTAAATCTGCTGTAAAAGGCCAAGCTGTTGTAAGTCCACTCTATGAAATGTGGACAAATACAACTAGTATGTCTGCATAACATCTCTCTTAAAACGTTAGCACATTTTTAACTTACATATTCAAAGTACTTGACAGTGCATATTTAGACAAACTTCCCCTTTAAAATTTCAATAATATATTTTTGTCACTTACTGTTTTAATAGTGTATAATACATTGAGTTAAAAATAAATGAATGAATGAATGAATGTTATGCTTATTTCCAGAACAATACATATTTAATCTTTCTTATTGGCTAGAATAAATAATATTCTTCATAAATACTATGCTTAATAAATCAATTATTTTCAATGCTTCAATAAAAAGGAGTACTTTAACTTTCTAGCATTTCCACCTGTTAAAAGAGCAATACAGCTGCTGGATAAAGATGTATGGAAGTACTGTCAAACTCAAACGCTGTTAGTCAATCAGAGCAGTGGCCGTTTACTTCCCGTTCTAAAAGAGGTAAGATAACGCTTTGAAATTGAGTAGTTTGGACAGAATGTGATGAAGAGAATGGAAAATTACAATTTTCACAAAACCAATTCTTTTTTGTTGCAAACTAATCTTGAGAAAAGGATTCTAACAATCTGAAACAGCGAGCAGTTTAAAAATCCTATGCTCTGATGCCTATTGAGTTTGAATTCCTGTTATGGGTTGTGGTATCACAAGTCAACAACATCTGTATGACAGACTAAAGAGCACTCACTCTTTTGTGAGTTGCATTAAAAAAAAGCACAACTTGCCTAAAAAAGGATAGTTTCTGCTGCTGCACTAACAGTGGTAAAGCTTGGCAAACGCTGCTGTTCTGTGACAAAAGCGGAGCTATTGTGCTGTGAGTTAATAGGTGTTCTTTCAGACTGTCAGCGGACATTTATGCCAGCTCTCTTGAGTCTTGGCTGATCACCGTCTACCGACTCTTATGGACAATACATTTTTGGAAGGCACATCTAAAGAAAGTGCAACCCAACGGTTTTCTGTAGAAGCACACCAAACAATACATGATTAGTGACCCACTTGGACAGATGTGTCACAGAGCCCTCATTAGAACACTTCATATCAAACACACACACACACACACACACACTGGTAAAACAACAGTCTATGTGAAACACATCAGAGCACAAAAATGGAGTAAAACGCTAAGGGGGTGATGGGGTTGGAGGATAGAATAATTATACTGAAATTCTAAATGAGTTCTCAAAGATGCAAAACATGCTGACCTAATTAGGCCCCTGGAGTACCCAGTTTTTTGACTACTTATCTCTGCATTCTTTTAGCTTTTTTATCAGCAGGGAATGTGGCATGGACACAGAAAACAAATGAACATGTACGCTCTTGCTATCATGTTTGAAAAACGTAAGAATTTGTCAATTTAAAAATGTCAATATAAGATTACGGAGACTTAATGTAGCCATTAACTAGTGATGCACCAAAATGATTCAGTCATGCAATAGTTTCACTATCAACATGGGAACCGTTGCACCATTTGTATCACTCTGCTTGAAGCAGTTTTTGTTTTTCAGATATTGTAATGAATAATAAATACACCACTAACACGTTAAGTAATAATATAATGAATATGTATGATAGGACAGGTATATTTAGCAAAATGCACCTCTCTATAGCTGACTAACAAGTTCATGAACATTAAAAGATAAATGTAACATTACCTGACATTCTATTGCCTGCTAATAATTTCAACATTTGAACATATTGGGTTTTTTTTTTTGGAACACCTTCTGATGTGCTTCATGTTTATTTCCTACTACTAGAAAAGACAAAGCCACAATAAAAACTAAAACTACATTTATTGATAAATATTCCATGATAAAATTTGAAAACTGAGGCTTAGTTTTTTTCTAAAGTAACAAAGCTTATTGGAATTATGCTAAAAGATCATTATAAGGCTAAAAGATCATTATAAGGATTTAAAAATCAAAATGAAGAATGTCAATTGAAAAATCAATATTGTCAACTCATCCCTTGCTTCCACATTAATGTTTACCTGTTGTAGCTTCTTCACATTGTGTGCACAATTTAGATAAGAGTCATTAGCGCTAATTTGACCTCACTCTTTCGGTCAATGATTTTTTGTTCAATAACTTCATGGAATCTTTAAATGAGTGATTTTGAAAGAATGACGTGAGGAAAACAATAATGGTTAGTGTGTGTGTGTGTAATAATAGTGGAGGAGGTTTGGGAAGGGCTGAGTGAACAGAATCACAGAGCACTGGGGTGTATTTGCTGTTAGCGGCTTGGTAGCCAAAGTGTTATTGGAAGATGGATCCAACCATTAATATCACATTAGGAATGTGAGGAACTGAATAGGAAAGCCAATTAACAGAGCAACTCGGATAAGAGCATGAGCTGAAGGCTTTGTGCATGTGATTATGCCTGTGCACTATCAATGAGAGCTGTGAATTCATCAGATTCTGATGATTCTGATGGAACAGTGCTCTGTATTTCACCATTCTCTTAAGGATTGGTCTTATTTGAGTTCGGTTTACAGGCAATTGTTGGACATCACAGACACAGTGTCCTCCGGGCTTAGGAGGAGGATATCTTCCAGCATGTTTTCAGCGTTCACTTTAAAAGCCAGCATCTCTGACGGTATGGCATTATGAAATGTATATAACGGTTTTAAAGCAACATATGCTCCCCTCCAGATGACGGCTGTTTCAGGCAAGGCCTTGTGTATTTCAGCAGGACAATGCATAACCACATACAACAGCATGGCTTCGAAGTAGAAGAGTCGCAATATATTCTTATGCCATATGTTGCTTCAAGATTTCATTTTGCTTTTGTTACTGAAGTATGTATCTATCAATTTCACACCAACTCTATCTCGCCTGGTGGATCAGAGTGAGAAAATAAATCAAAAAGACAGTGAAGCCTGCAAATGCAGCTGGGTCAAAGGTCACATTGATGCGCAGAAGGAGACCGTCCTAAAATGAAACACTTTTTTTTCTAATAACACACAGACAACTCCAGGGCTGCAATAAAACAAGCAAACCCATATAGCAGACACTGTCATCTCTCATATGATTAAACATGAACGCAGGAGATTGGCTATCTGGCCATCTTTGACTCCCTGATTGTGGTGAGATTGGATGCCTTGATGTGTACTACGCTCAGAAGATGAAAGGCTAAAATTAGCATAGAGAGGATGCGGACCATGATGCTAAAAATTAAATACACAGGCTGACCAGAAAGAGACATTTCATTATGAAAAAGGGGGTGAAGTGAATACCTCTGAACCCGCTGCAAAGTCTCAGAAAATCATTTTCAAAAAGACGCCTGCATGCCCCCAATTCTCCAGCCTAAATTTGTCAGTGTGCATATAGTTTATGGGAATATTTAAGAGAAAAATTACATTGTAAAAAAACAAACACAGAAATGCCTCAGATTTGATCATGTTTGTAAGTAATGAATGCACTGTGAATTTAAGGAGATATGCTTATCGGATAAGACCAAAAACTTAAGAAATTAGGGATGTACAATATGACTACAGTTACCATATTTATTACAGCATTTTTTTATTTACTTACAAAATTACTGATTGTAACCAATCATCCATTACAGTGGTCAATTAGACAAAACTACTATTATAACCAACAAAGCACAGATTGAGGCTGCTAGGTCATGTGACTCTCACAACATGGCCGATACAGTACTGTATGTTTGAATTTCCCTCATAGCACCCATATTCATACTAAATCGAACAAACATTTTAACAGTCATAAAGTGGGTTTCAAACCAAATGATGTACTTATAGAAGGTAAGATCATTTCGAAAATGCTAGAGTATTACTAGGTACTGTAGGTTGGTGACATGAGTGTTCCTGCAACTTTATATCATGTGGCTAGGGTGTCTCTGGGATTGTTTTCCTCTAGTACCTCTAGTTTATGTACCAGGTGATTAATTACAAAAATAATAGCACATAAAATTTGAGGTAGAATCCATGTCCAGCAACACAGTACAAGGCCATATATAATGCATAATGCCTAGCAAATACCATATATTATCATATGTTTATGGATTTTACATGTGCTGGTATCATAACATAAATGAAAGGTAACTTAGTAACATGAATCTATAAAACCTTTCCTGTAGCTCAACAGCTCAAACAGCATGACATTATCAGGTCATGGGTTCAATTCCAAGGGAAAGCAACAGTTGATTAAAAAAAGTGGTAACACTATAGTGGGACCTATTCTCACTATTAACTAGTTACTAAATTGCTTTGGATAAAAGCATCTGCCAAATACATGTATAATATAAGTTGATTCCTAAAAAATCATTGATTTAATGTCTAAGAACAAGAGTAAAGTAGAGAGAGACGGTAAAAGACAACTTGTACAGTTTAATGCAATGCTAAACAACCGCACGGGAAAGAGATTAGCGCTGTGAGGTCTCTGAATTACGTGCGTCAGAGGGATTGACTCTGGGATAATCGTACCGGTGCACCCTGACCCCATTTCAAAGACAACAGTGAAATGCTATAACTCTGCCTAACATAAAACCAGTGGAAGTGTGTGTTAACAGACTAATTTACTTCGTTTAAACCTACCAACTTTACAGATAGTTGGTATCCTAAATGAATCTCAACAAGGCCATTGCAGAAATTACTCATGTCTCCTGTTATGTTGATCTGCTTCACTAAGTGGCTTAGACAGAAGTTTCTAATCTTGTGTTCCGTGAGCAACAAACAGCCATCCATTCTCTCTGGAGGTATAAATAACTGACCCGGACTAGCCTGTGGCCATATCACAGATCACCATAGGCACGTATCCATCTGGACAAGTGGATCACAGGAGCAAGGATAGATCTACTAGGTCCTGGGACAGATCCGTCTCTCTAGTTCACTTTTTGTCACACAGAGATGTCTGGCCTCCAGCCCATATTTAAAAAGGGAGAATGTAAAACTTAAATAAAAAAAAAATAAAAAAACAAAAAATAAAGAAATAAATGACACATTTTATTAAATTATATATTAAAACAACATCAGTGCAATATTAATTGAAAGTCTCTTTTTTGTGCCAATTTAGTGTGTTATCATGGAAACATGAAAGTTTAATTAATATATTGACAAATGCACTAAAACATTACTATATGGAAGATGTGCTTTGTACAGAGGCCAAGGTGTGTTTGAGAAACTCATTTCAGCCTTGGAAAAAATGGAGCTGCCATGAGATAAGTTAAATACTGAATAAAAAGGAAATTGCAATTTTCGTTCATGTTGTGGCTTTCAAAGCAAGAGAGTAAGAGAAAATTAAATTAATTAAAGCCAAATTATTTAATTAATCAGAAATCTGATGATATTAGGTAGTTTTAATAGCTTGTGAGTCCCAGTCTTCTTTTTTGCTGGTATCAAGTGTTAAATCATTTAAGGCCAAATTGAAATTGCAATTGTAACTTCCTCTGAATGGCTGTTAACAGAAAAAGGTTTTCTGTGCAGCAAGTTTAATTCCTAATACGTGAAATAGTAAGAGTGCCTTAGGTGGCACCAATAATTATCATAAATATTGGCACCCTTGATAAATATGAGCAAAGGCGTCTGTGAAATTAAATCTGATCTTTCATTTAAAAATGCTACTTTTTAACTTGTCACTGAAGTAAAACAATTGAAAGTGGAGAGAAAATCTCATGATGAAATAAATGTTCTTCTCCAAAGCATGTTGACCACAATTAACATCCCTAGAAATTTAAGAGTTAAGAGTAAAATATCTGAATTTTATTCCAATTCATATGTACACTTTTTAACAAATTGAAACAAACATTTCACAAACATTTTCTTTGTTAAAATTCAGTGATCAATATTCACCTTACAAAGTTCATTTTCAAAATATTCAGTTTGCTTAGTAATTCCAGCAATAATATTAGTCAGGCAACTTTCGGTTAGTTTTATTTCACTTTACAAATTCGCCTCCTAAAATTCAGTGGTTCAAATACGACAGAACGCACATCCGGGAACTGCAGGAAAAGCAGTAGATTACCGATCCAAGAAGCCATCTGCTGTTAGATGTCTTCACCAGCGGGTGGTGCTCGCGGCTTTAAATGTGTACACGTCTTCATCAAAGTGTTCGCTGTAAGATATTATTTTAGGGCTGCGCTGTCAAAATACTTTATGCCTCCTTTCTATCTGTGTTTCACTCCTCCGTAAAAGCCAACTCTCACGTGTAAATCAGTAAAATCGTGTAACGCTCAAATGCACGCAAAATAAGTGATTATTTATGTATCCATGTTAAAATGCAGCGCATAAAAATGCAAGCCATGAAAATACAATGCATTAAAATTGTTCCATATTAACACATCAGGAGGATTATGAGCGTGAAAATTATCTAGCCTGTTACACAGGATTATAAACACAAGGAAAACAAAGACCAAATTCCGTTAATCAACCATAGCAAGGAGTAAAGCCAAAGAATATAGTTCTGATGTTCAGAATAAGATTGTTGAGTGTGACAAAATAGAAAGTGGCTTTAAGAAAAGAGCTAAAGCATTGAAAATCCCTATTTCCACCATCAGGACAGTAATGAATAGGTTCCAATCAACTTAAGATGTTACAAATGTGTCTGGAAGAGCATGTGTGTCTATATCATCCTAATGCACTGAGGAGGAGAGTTTGAGTGGCAAAAGACTCTCCAAGGATCACAGCTGGAGAATTGCAGAGATTAGTTGAGTCTTGTGATCAGAAGCAGAACAACCCCTACACCACCACATGCTGTTTGAGAGGGTTTAAAAAAAAATAACAGAAACAGACTGCCTCATCAGTTGTCAGACACAACTGGAACTTCAAAAGGGACTGGCTTCTGTGGTCAGATGAAACTAAAAAAGGAGCTTTCTGCCAGCAAACCCACCAGATGGGTTAAGTGATAAAAAAGTACACCATGTCTACGGTTAATTATACAGCTGGATCCTTAATGTTGTGGGCCGTTTTTCTGCCGGAGGTCCTGGACATCTTGTTTAGACACATGGCATAATGGATTCTATCAAATATCAACAGATAACAAATGTAAAGCTGACTGGCTCTGTTAGAAATCGTATATAATCTGGATCTTCCATCAAGACAATAATCCAAAAACAAACATCAAAATCAACACAAAAATGTGTCACTGAGCACAAAATGAAGCTTATGTCATGGTCGTCCTCAGTCTTCTGACCTGAACCCTATATAAAGTGAATGGGGTGACATGCAGCTGAGGATCTGAAGGATCTGGAGAGATTCTGGATGAAGGAATTGTCTCTTATCATGTGCTTTCCAAACTCTTCAGGAATTCTAGAAGAAGGCTAAAGTTAACAACAGCCTTACTATTAATCAGCAAAAAATGGTTGAGTTTATAAAGCTAAAATGGTAATTAATAGTAGTGAGAATTGATCCTTAAATTAAAGTGTGACCATTCTTATTAAAATAGAATTTTCATGTATTAACTACAGTATGCCTTAATACGTGGAAACTGTCAAAAACCTTTTTGCTAAGTAAAATGCTGAAGCAGGGAATAAAAAGTAAATATCTAAATCAAGCAAACTGCCTCCCGTCTCCTTACAATCTACAGTACCTCCTGCCTTTCCACTCTCTTTCTCATACTGTACTGTGAGCAGATTTACTTTGGGAATAATGAATATGCCTCCAGGGGCTGAAGCTAAAATACTTCGTTTCATGAATAAATTGAATGGGGTAGCCAGGGGGTGTTTGGCTTGGCAGCAGCGCTTACCGGGAACCAGTCAATAACAAACGGCACCCGCTCTGCATCTAATGATCCAGAGAGATTACATGAGAGCTGTGAACGGCAGCAGACTGCTGGAGTTTGCTTTCTCTGTACCCACAATGCACCTCTCTGTTAGAGAGGTCAGAGAGCTAAGAGAACAATCATTTAGCAATCAGGTCAAAGAAATAGAGATGCTGAATATAGAAAATCAAGATCTGGGGTGTGGCTTTCAAAAGAGGAATAGTGGGGAAAAATCGCCAAATTGTTGCATTCCTCACATCATCTGTAAAAATAATCATAGCTTTATGATGGCTACGCATTTCTGCCATATAAGAAAAAAACATGCTTTGGTAAATCAAAATCATAACATTAAAAGTTGAAATTATGACACAATGGCAAAAGTATGAGAAAAAATACATTTATGATATAATTATAATTATTTTTAGTCAGAATTATGACTTTGGTAACACTTTATTTTAACTAGCATGCATATTACTAGCATATTAGTTGTTTATTAATTCCTTACTCTCATTAAAATTAATAAGCATTAGGAGTTCATTCAGGCAAAAGTTGGAGGTAACAGCTGGTTAATCAGTTGACAGAGAGAGCTTGACCTTTAAAATAAAGCGTGACCATGACTTTTTATTTCATAATGTCAACTTTTAGTCATAATTTTGACTTTCTGTTCAATAAATTTGACCTTTGCCATAATTTTGAATTATGTTAATTGTTTTTGTATAAAATTCTATACCATATCATTTTGACTTTCATCTAATAACTTCCATTTAATATGTCATAATTCCAACATGTTATAATTAATCTGAGAGGCATCATCAAACCAGTAACTGGATTTGTTGCTAATTGTAAAAAGAATTAATGATTTGGGGTATTAAATTTTTTTACACCTCCGAATGTATTTGTGTGTGTGTTTGAGTCAGAGTTTCCCACAGAAAGCAGAGAATGACTCTACAGACATTTGGTCTAAACTATTTCTCTGAAGTCATTCACAGATAAACTGCATCCTGATCTCCCTACAACTCAATACAAGCTATTACCCGTGGACTGTAATTCCCTGCAGTGTTGGCTCTCCATTGTTCGCTGTTAGGGGCCAGAAGTCTTTTGTCTGGTGGTATTGGGTGGCTCGATGCTGACTGGGGAGGACTGCAGTAAATATAAAGAGGCGTTTTGCTGAGTTCAGGTACTGAAGCAGCACTACTCTTCCACTGCAGTGGCGGAGAAAGCCCTATTCCATATGGATACATAAATTACCACACAGGAACCAACGGGCTGGGAGAAAATATATCAGTCTTGATTTATGGCCATGCAGCAGCAGTAAACAAAGACACAAATGCAAAGAGCCAAACCCAGGACCTTATAGGTTAAAGGCAGTCTTGAGGAATAGCTAAGTGAAAGAAGCGGTGCTACTAACTTCACTGCATTTTTCAGCTGTGTTCACACCTGTATAGTTCAAAACAGTATATCACTAACAAGCAACCTTTCACATTTACAGAAAGTTACAATATGTGTCGTTTTAAAAGCAGCTTTATTCCCTGATAACAATCACACTTTATTGTTCAGATTTGCCTATTATCGTTACAAGTGTTCGCCAAAAGCACTGCTAATTGACAGTGTTCTTTTGTTGCTATAACAATTGTTTTGCACACTGTAATGAATTTAAGATAATAAACAGATTTTAAAAAATGCTTTCTTCCCAAATAACATTGTATGCTTTTGTCTTTATTAATGTGGTAAAAAGTTGCGTAATTACTGAATGCTCACAGTTTTGCCTTGCGTTTAAATTTGAAATCAAATCAATATTTCGTGTTCATAATTTAGTTATGTGGCAAGCAGCCATGTAGTAAGCAAATAATGTACATCTACAAAATGCACATCTGAGATTTTGAGACAGCTTTTGTGCCAGAATCATTTCATTTTAAATAATCAGTTGAATATTAAAGAACATATTGCCTTCTGAAGAAGATTCTGTCTTTCTTCTACTTGCCCCCCAAAAAGCAGCTTTTGTGTTGTAGTACAACACTTGAATTTATAAGTAGATTGCAGCTTGGCAAGCTACAGGTTCAAAGCCGCTGGCTAAACAGCATTGTGTCAGACTGGGGCTCAGATTTACAATGACTGATCCATGTCAATTGTAAATATCTGGGGTTCTCAGTGTGACTAAGCAGCTGCGAGGGACATAGAGAGCGTGTCTGTGAATGTGACATCTGGTTCACATTAATGAGTCTGGTTGTTATCGCTCCTGCAGTAGCTTATGAACGCATCAACATCAGCATTCAGTTGCACCCCACACACTGGCACTATTTGTCTCTATTACTGGCAACATCTGCGACCATCTGCATCTCTAATACAGGTTTATTGTGCCCATACGCTGTAAACGGAGGAAAAATGGACCGTTTTTTTTTTATTGAGAGTACCACATGTGTCTCACACAAATCAGTGTGACATTTTGTTTTTTATTTACAGTACACTGCCAAATTTGTGGCAGCTGTGCTTCAAGACGTCTCAGAATGTACAAGGTACTCAAGGTACAAAAGATGTTGTCACAAAATCAGATTTATCATCACTAAAACTTTTTTTAGTGTATATTTTGTGCTACAAACTGCAACTTTTTCTTCCTTTCTTCCATTTTATGATGGGTCGTAACTAGAATTAAAGGGTTAGTTCACCCCAAATTGAAAATTCTGTCATTAATTACTCAGCCTCATGTCGTCCCAAACTCATAAGACCTTTGTTCATCTTCGGAACACAAATAAAGATATTTTTGATTAAATCGAAGAGCCATCTGACCCGGTAGACAGCAATGCAACTAATATGTTCCCAGGGGAAGAAATGTAGCAAATGCATAGATAAAACAGACTTCTGTGGCTCAACTTTGCGACGCTATGAGAATTTGTTTTTTCACAAAGAAAATAAAAATAACAATTTACTCAACCATTCTTCTTCCTCTTGGGTTGGGCGATGTTGACCAATAGGTAGGTGGCGTTTGCCGGCTTAGCATCGTGATGTTTATCGGCCATCGGCGATGGACGATGGTATCATCTATCGACCCAACCCTAATTACAATGCATACGCATACCCCCCTTAACCCATCTAAGTGTAATACCACCATTTGCTACTATTTACAATATTATCAGTAATATTAAAGTCCCATACATTGTATCTCTTCAAACCTGACTATCAAAATACATATTAACATTTTTTCCCTTGATAATAATTTCAGTTAAAATGACTTGAACATACAGTATAACTGTCACAGTCAGCTGAAAGTGCCAGCCCAAATCAGGCAAACTCTCTGTGTTTTATGTCTGTTTTCAATTATGGACTCTCATCAATGAACTTATGTCTCCGCCCACTCGTTTGTTGTCTAGGTACTTCATTGTTTGCGCCACCCCTTGACCTACTATCATGTGTATAAAACCCGGAAGTGTTTTGTCTGTCTTCCTGTCGTGTTTATCTTCCGTGTAATCTCTGTTGTTTTGGATTTACTGTTACTGACCTCACCTGCCTTTGAATATCGTTCCTGTTTTGTTTACACATCACACGATCTACGCTACAGACTTTGACTACGATTCTGCCCCACCTCTTACACTGATGTTTACCGGTATTGATCCTGACTGTCTGTTTACGCTCTGTGCGTTATATTAAAAGCCTTGCATTTAAATCTGCACGCCTCCTTGCCCCTGCTTCGTGACAATAACTCATTATAGTTACATTATAACCTCTTACCTAATAATAATATTTAATTAGTCCCTGCCTCCACTCAATCACACTTGCTCCACTTTGACTCGGTTAACTGAATTTGTAAATGCTACACTATAGCAAGTGCCAATATTGGATTCATTTGGACATGTCTGAACCAAAAAACGTATTTCAAAGAGAAAGTAGAAGAATTAAATATACAAGGTTGTCTGTAAATTGATGTACCAGAACTGTAATGGAGTTTATGCATCACTCTCTACAATGTTGAACATGTAATGGCAATTGATAACATTAGCCTTTGGCTTTACCATGTTATCAAACAGCTAATATGTGTTGCTGATGTTACACAACCCCCATTTGCTATCTCAGACAGCTGGCCTTTGTATGTAAAAACTCTATACTAATGATATGAAAAGCTCCACCCCGCGAGTTGAAGGGTTTAGGTGGGGTCATGTTTTACCGTCTTTAGTACAATCCAGTTTTAAGGAATAATGACTTAGCAATTGTGATGACTGATGATTTTGCATATTGTTTGCATAAGAAAAACACCAGATAGATATGTAAACAACATTCAAATCAGGGGGTCTTTAACGTGAGGGTGTGTATATGAAAGAATTTTTATTTTCATCTTATGCTTTGTGAATTTCATGTGCAATTTACATTATGTATATTCTGTTCAGGGTTCTCTCGGTTTTCATTTAATAGTCTCTAGAGTCTTTACTATAACCACACATGCTAATGCGCTATCCTTGACTGGGAACATTAGCATGTGAAACTGAATAATCAACCCTCTTGGTTGAATAGATGATGGCTTTACTCCACTGACAGAACAGAAGAACTGCGTCATCATAGAATCAAGACTTCATCACATTTATGATGTTTTTTTTAATTACAGAAGCAACAGTTTAAACCGTCTTCTAAATAACAACCTACTTTTATTATTTAGGCAGTATATAGTCCCAAAATTATTAGTCAGTTATTTGGTAACACAGAACATTCACAGTCAGATACAGCCATTCGTTTTTACCTATTATTTTACTGGACTAGTGAAAATAAAGATATTGCCACACTCGGCCACAAAGAATCTGTTTAAGAGGCTTGATTTATCTCCATACATCATCATAGTGAGAAAAAAATTGGCCATTTTACAGTAAATGCAAATGCTCTTAAAATATAAGTACAACTGCATGAGCATGTTCTATAAATGCGACCCATAGCTATTTTCACTTTCCATCTTCTACGCCTCAAACAACTGCAAACTGATTCCAGAGGGTTAAAATTCAATCTTATCGACCTCTAATAGCCATTACCATCACATCACCTTTCTAGAAAAGATGGCTGTGGAAATTAAATGAAGAAGCAACTGTAGTAATTTGACATGTTTTCATACAGGTTTCCAAGCTATTTTCTTTGAGAACGCTGTGGTCGGTAATAGGGAGGCTGTTCCACACAGATGCTTACCAATCTCTGGAAAAATCATTTATCTGACTGCTTCTGTTAAATGGTTGTCAATATACACGGGGGCACCTCCATTTGTCCGTCACCCAGCATGAAAGGAGAGAACCATGATGCTGACGGTGCAGTAATGAGGAGAGGAAAAGGAGGTTCGGGCTTCTGTGGTACAAATTGGGTAAACATAATAGGAAGACGCAGGAGGTGACAGAGGGAGACAACTGAGGTGCAAACAACGTCAGTCAAAAAACTCGTTTGTGCTACAGTGCCGCAGGGCATTTGATAAGGAGTGAGAGAGAGGCACCAAAACGGGAAGCATCAGCAATCTGATTTTTTAATGAGCCTACACAAGAGGGTCACAATGGAGCCAAAAGGAACCCTGGCTAGACCCCATCCCCCTTCCCGCAGTGTTACACTAACACAGGGTCGGAAGGTCCGAAAGGCACATCGCTAACCTGTGCCTGTAAAGTAATGAACACTCTATGTCCAGAGAAACTACCCCCAACAAACTGTTAATGTGTTCCCGGTCCACTCCATCAAACAACTAGTAATAACAAGAGGGACTGCTGGGAGCAGAGCAGGGACTTGGTTACAATTACCATTTAATGGACTACTGTATCATTCCTGTTTGAACAAATGGCTGTGCAAGCAACATATAAAACAATGTCTTATAAGTCGACCAATGATTTTGGTATTCCTGGATTCCTGGACCTTGATTTTTGGTGTTCCTGGATTAATGTTCTTATCGTAATATATTCTTATACACAATAATATATCAGATATCAGACTCAAATAACAAAATATGAACTTTAAAGCTATTAATATTTATCAATAGTAAATGGTGTGCAAGCGTATGCTACCATTCAAAAGTTTGGTACGGTTGGTAAGAATTGTTTCAGCATTTTTTAAATCTTAAGCTCAC
>JAUMHI010000067.1:9354541-9365402 GCA_032359435.1 Enteromius unitaeniatus
AATATCCTTATTTAACCAAGGCCTAGTCTTGGCATAAGTTAAGCCCTGTCTGTGAAACAAGAGCTTAACATTTAAACTTTAGAATAACCGTATGACTGTTTTATTAGCTTAGATAATGTTTTTCTCAGTTTTTCTAAATATACTGCACTATACAAAATCTTCCCTGCTTTACAGAAAATTGACAGGAAGCATCTGGAGGGAAAGAGATGAGCCAGATAAGACTATGAGATCAGATTAAAGAAGGATAGCTCAGCAAGTGACCCTACCTTCCCAAGCAACCCTTGAGTCTAGCTGGCCATTCTTAAATCTGCAGATCACCACTGATCTTCCTTGAGTTTCACTCCGTGCATTCACTGCTGATCCCCTTATAGTCCAACACAGACAACTCCTTTAGGCTTTAGTCAACTACTTTAAATAAATGTCCGACCTAGGGCAAGTCTTTGATGGGTGCAGTATTTTACTGCAAACTAAACAGTTACTAAGTTGTTTTGTCTGCCCAGCTATGATTTATATTACATTACCGTTGATCTTTCTATGCGCATGAGGTCAAAAGGTCTTGAATGCCACATGTTTGTCAACCTTTCATCCCATGTATAGGTTTCACCTTTGCTTTTATTATAAAGCCTTTCATTCTGTGGTGTGTATTTGCTCTGTTGTTGTCTATCCTGCACAAAGATGCTGACAGAATCTTGTGGACCAAAGCGTAGCAGGGATAAACATGGGTGCATTAAAGCTGCTTTAAAAATGCATAGGTCATCATTTATTTATTTGATTGTCAAAACCACAGAGGAATCAGTATGATGGTGGTTAACTGATGGTGCTCAAGCTCTAAGCACAGCTGTGTCTTGTAACAACCGTTCGTCGGTTTTATTAGCAAGGTTTTACTTGGTGAGCCAAGTCAAAAGCCAACCCTTAATGTTTATTTTATTGACTTTCTATAAAGGTAAGAGCACACCTAGGGGTGGACAATAGGACGATTTTGAAAAATGTCTTCACGGTCTGCTTTTTAAGGAATATCGTAGCATCGTGCTAATTTATGCTGCATAACGTGACATACATTCACATCGGTGTTATCTCAGTGGTAGAATGACACTCACCAGACACTGCACTTATTCGCAATCACAAAAAAACATTATTCGCTTTAAAGACTTGTCGATTAAACATTTCATATGTGGGCTTTTCCAGCACGTATACCTGAAGTGTGCACTAAAAGCCTGTCAAATAGCGCCTAATACTGAACTAAGATATTTATCACATGTGATTGTGGTAATACTGTCAAAAATACAGCGTTAAACATATATAATCGTGATATTTTTGCCATATCACCCACCCCAACCGACTTGAAAAAGAATCGGGATAAAAATCGTGGTTTCCCCAGAAAAAATCGTGATATTCTATTTTTTCCATATCACCCACCCCTAAGCACAACTCTACACAACAAGCCACTTCATTTATCTCCATAGCACAGTAACAAATTGGGACAAATAAAAAAAAACACTCAGTGAAGTCAGTTCACTTCAACTCACTTGAATCAATGATCTAGTTACAGTGGATAACTGCTCCCCACAACATTATCAGAAGATTGACGTAAATTTCAGTCTGTAACTCACACAAAGCATTTGCATGGCTTCAGAAGAACTGAAATATAATGCACAGGTTGTATGAGGTACTATGAGGTACCTCGTATGAGGTACGAGATAACTATTTTAATTATACTTAATGGAGAAGAGCAATGTCATACGGGTTTGGAATAAAAAGAGAGAATCCAGAACTTTGGATCTTTGGCACAGGTTTTGAATGCTTTCAGAAGTATTAACAATAATATCTTTATTTGTGGACATGATTCTATAAATAGTCGATGATTTACCAATTTGTCTCTTTATTAATGTAAGGGTAACTTTGGCCATCAGACACACTGGCAGAATATTCTATGTAAGTGATGGATGACAGGGGAGCACTTGCATAATTCACAGCGAATTAACAAGGGAAGAAGAGAAATGGGAGGTAGTAGATTCTGTTCTCCAGACAACAGGAGCTCTTCTCAGGTCAGTGGGTGAAGTACACACAGATGCGATCAATGCTTTCAATCCATCAAAACCTGAGTATAATCCATGGCAAACCATGTAGCTCTGATGTTTATGCCCAAAAATGGCTTGTGGCTCCTGGCTTCAGGATATTAAATAAGAATCCTAATACAAAAGCTAAAGCATTACTCATTTTGCCCCATGCAAAACACAAAACTTATCTACCTTAATCTTCCTCAACATGCTAAGTCAGATATAAAATAAATAAAAAAGGTCACTGAATTACACAAAGTAAGACCAGAAATGTGAATTAAGCAAGCAACCGTGGTCCATTTTGATTCCATGTTGGTTTTAAAGAATAAATACTCTTAAAGACTGGATTTGAGCATAGCCTGGAAATGGGAAGAGGCCTGAAAAGTGGATTTTCGCAGCTGGAATGACATCACATCTGTCTATGTGTTCTCTGGCTTTAATCTCCGATTTATTCCCTTCTCCCGCGATCCCTCCCTCCCTTTCTCTCTCCGTCTCTGTCTCCAACCAACCCCCCATTCACTGATGCATCGCACCAGTCCTGCTGAAGGCTTCTTGTCTGTGCATGAGAGAAGGGTCTGGCTCAGTGAAACTCCTCAGCTGTCTATTGTCAGAGAAGAAGAATGCCTTTATACTATCCATATAATATAGACTTTGCACTGGCTGCATTGCCTTAGAAGACAAGTGAAAGAACTGTAACAGTTCACAATGGAAAATGTTAAAAAGCCTAGTTTCTACTGTAAGCATTTCAGTCATGATGATTCTAAAGAAACAACTAATTATTTGTTAATGTATAGTATTTAGAAATGCACAGTTCACTAAAGAAATGTGTACGGGATAATTTAAGATTGGAACTGACCCTAAAAGGATACTACAGTTCATAAAGTGAGCATATTACAATACAATTTGGCTCCAATTTATGATTGGTATTGTCCTAGTACATTATATTAGACCACCACATTCAAATATTACACAAATCTAAACTGTCAGCTCTTATACTGATGGAGCTTGGCAGACTAAACCACCAGCAGAAAATCTTCTTAAAGAGTTAGTCTGACTGCTCATCTATTTTTAGCTCAAATAAAACACTACAATCAGTATTTTGCATTGCTATATTTGTGTGACCTATCGAAAATACCAGCATGACAGACACACTTATGAGCATTAATAAGCATCTGTACTTGCAAAGGATTGCTAAAGGGATTTCCATCATAATTTGGCACTGATCCTAATGGGATCAAATCAAATCCTACTTCATAAACTGTACAAGTGCTGGGTTACTTCTATAAACACATTGTTGGGTAATTGTACTGGGTCAAAATTCTGGGTTATTTGAGGTAATGTAAACACAAAGTTGGGTTGTACATGCTGGGTCAAATTCATTTTCACCACTGAACCACTGGGTCTTGGGCTCTTCATCGAACTTTCTGGATTCTTCACTCGTCTAGTTGGCAGATGGTCACGCACATCGCAGCAAGAAGGATAAAGGTCATTTTTAATATGTTGGTATGATTATTTACCT
Organism: Enteromius unitaeniatus; assembly: GCA_032359435.1. NCBI lineage: Eukaryota > Metazoa > Chordata > Actinopteri > Cypriniformes > Cyprinidae > Enteromius > Enteromius unitaeniatus. Next base: position 9,358,118 of record JAUMHI010000067.1, read on the forward strand.
TTATTTTTAATAAGTTGTTGTAAGAGCACACATATTTCAGTTTAATGTAATATTTGATCTGTTGCTGTGCGGGTTAGCGTGTATATATAGCCACCTAGCCACATTCTTTTGATAAAAAAAGCCAGCAACAATGGTTTTAACGTTAAATAAACTTAAATATGTATTCGTTTACTTAAATATGTAAAGTGTGTGTGTGTGCATGCATGCTTTATTTATATGCCCCTTAATGCCTCGTGAACTAGTTACTGTCTGTATGGCTTTGTAATGTTTTGCAAGACCATTTTGAACTAACATCTTTTAAGGACATATTTATTCAAGAATATGTCTGCGATGTGCCAAATCTGACGATATGTCCATTATTTTTATGTTGGGCACTTTTTTTTTAATAAAAATTTATTTTTGTCGTTTCTTGGCCTCCGGATTTTCTTAATACTCTGTTGTTACCTGCAAGATCCTGTTTTTCCAGAATGCTTATGTATTTGAACCCTTTGCTACAACTATCACTATACGAAAAACACAGCTGTGGATCATCCAGGGGCACAGTGTTAGGAATCAAGGGGATGTACATTTTTGGACAGAGTTTAAGTCAGTACTAAAAAAAAACAACAACAACAACATGCATTTTGTATGATGCCTTTCTGCACATTTTCTGCTTGAGACGACAACACAGCGACATCCCAAAACTTTGCCATTGTTTCGGGCCATTAAAACAGACTCTTTACATGAGGCTTGTGATCTTTGTTCCAAGTCCTTCTTTTGTGCTTTATAATAACTACACTAAGCACTGTCTTGTCCAGCATGCAGTATATCATATTGATGGAAATGATTCTTCATGTGCAAAGTTTTTAAAGAATAAGAATCTACAGTGCCTAGTTTACACCGTTTTGTGTTTCAAAGAACGATGTACAAAAAATGTTGTTTTAATTGTGCCTGAAAGGATGAAATGTCTGACAGCACTCCATCAAAAATTGTTTTAAAGATAAAAGCGAAAACACATTAAATTGATATGTACAGTTAAAATTTATTATTAAAGAAAAATAATATAATATTATTAATATAATAATAAAATAATATTTACATTCCTTTGTGATTATTGTGTATTTATTATTGCTAATATTGGTAAATATAAATGTAGCCAGGCAATAAATAACCCAACTTTTAGGTAAAATTTAACCCAGCACCACAGTTAACCTGACCCACTGGTTGGGTCAAATAGTGCAACCCAGCATTTGAGTCAAAACAACCCAGCAGCTGGGTTAAGGTTGGGTTATTTTCTAACCCACCCTTTTAGAGTGAATGGTTTTATAATGTATTATAATAATCCTAATAGAACTTCTGTACTGAGTTGTTTTATAAATCCTAAAGGATGCACACAGGATTGCATATTTGGAAAGGATCTAAAACAAGCATCTTCTCGATAAAACTGCGATTCCTACTTATTCGGGTTTTTTTTTTCCCAGGCTGACTTACTAAAGCCAAACCAGGACTGTTTCCAAATAATTCTGACTCTACGTGCACCTGAGAGAAGGCAATCATGTGGTGAGAGATATACCTTCAGTTGCATAGTTGTGGTCTCGAAGGAAGCTGTTGTTGATCTTGCGGGTGTCTATTTCCTCATCCATTGAGAAAGGCGCTGATTACACTGAGAAACGCAGAGAGAGAAACGCGCTATCTATCCATGTTCCGCGCTCAGCCCAGAGCCCGGCGCGCCAGACGCGGACGCACCATCATATTACACAGCAGTCGCCCTGGAACCCGTCAAGAAATGAACAACAGTGCGATGCGCGAAAAAGCCGGTGTCGGTTCGCAAGGTGTCACAAGGCGGGGCTGTCTGCAGCAAACGGTGATTTAATGCAAGTCGCACAAGCGTCATCCAAAACGACAACAATCCGCGTCAAAATCCATGCTTTGAAGTCGACTGTCATGCAAAGTCTGACAAGTTAGAGCTGTGCTGCCTGCCGCTGAAGTGCTGACGCGAGGCTGCCTTGGACGCGGCGCATCGGTTGAAGTGATGAGACCGGCGCTGCGACACAGACTCCTCCCCCTCCGTCCACCTGCGTCAGCAGCATCACTCCAGCCTGTGCGCAGACGATGATGTTATGTGTGCTGGTGTTTCAGCACTTGTTGATTTATGCTCATCATCTGCATCACTTGTATTGTATAATAATGATCATTATGATGATGGTGGAGCTCCTGATTATAAATAAACCAGTTTGCCGGTGAAGCGATTAGATAAAAGTAGTACTTGGGTAGTTGACAGAAGACATCGGTAAAATAATTCATGCGACATCAGTGGTGAAAACAAAAATTGCGACTATATTGAACAATGAATCATTTTGGAGCCATTTTATTGTGTGTAAGCCGCATCACGCGCATATGGGGCCTGTTGCATGAAAGGTTAAGACTGTTCTTAAAAGTTAGCCAGCTAAATGTTTTCTTTAAAGGGGCTGTGCACTTTTACAAGCTGTTTGGACTGAAATGAGTTTTGGGAGAAGGGCAGTAGCCAGAAAGTCTTCAATGGAGGAATGGATGTGACTCATAATTAAAGCTTTTTAATTTCACATTCCAACAACTACTACAAATCATAAAATAAAACACAAATTGTAGACTAATGGCATTCATTATAAAGATTATAAAACGCGCCATAAGCCTATTCGGCAGGAATAACCAATGTTTCCACGAGGTGCTCCGGTGGGAAAAAAATTGTGCTTAAATGTGCCTAAAAGTAAGAAACATTTCCGTTCAATGATGAATTGGTTGGTCTGTTTTAAATAGCAGGCAATCTATCGCTGGATTCGTGTCCGCTGTTATAAGCACTTGTGCACAATACGTGTCTTCACACAGAGGACCGAGCGCTCCATTCTGGTAAAAGCACCAAAAAACATTCACACGAACGTGCCCTTGATATACAATCACTTCAATTAACACTGCTTTGGTTTTAATTAGAAAAAATACCTTTACGAGGGTGTATTAGAACCCGCAGCCTCAAAAAGACTTGTCATATATTCTACCGTTAGACCACTACAACCCACAAATTTATATAGAGCAAATGTTTGCAATTTTTTTCACTGTTTGGTTACTTTTGGTTACTTTTCACTTCGGCATTAAGTATATTTTATTGTTAATATTTCAATATATATAATAATATAGTAACTTTGTCGCCATGGGCCCGCTTGCGATCGAGTCGTTTGGCGACGGGCCTGGTTGGGAGTGTGTGTACACAACCACCCTACAATGAAAAAGATCCACCAGTAGTTTTCTTTTAATTTAATAAAAATAAGTTGCCCCTTCGGAAATCAAGCCATTCTCAAATGCATGTTGATGTGACATCACACAGACAGAGGCCACTCCCACAATAGTTGATTGACAGCAGCATGTTTGACAGACTGAATTGGTGTCTTACGTCAGACAAGACTCCTAAGCGATTGAGGTGTTTTGTTGTTGAATGTATTAATGAACAGAGCAGTAGTCATTTACCCCCGACATCTGAGTGACTGAAAGACGCGGAGGATTAATGTTACGTTTGGTTCTGAAGGAAACACTTGATCAACTGAAATACGTTTATGTTCGCGAGAATCATTTAAGATCCAGACTCACCTACAGAAGCTGTGAGTATAATGTATTTTAATGAATCTTTGCAAATAATTTTTAATAATAATGTGCTAATTAGCAAGTTTCAGTATAAATATGGCTAAACAAAGATCCTCTAAGAGTGCCTCGAAAAAAAAGAGGGGCGGAGTCAGCGGAGCTCGTGAAGATTTAAAGGGGAAGTACACAGAACAGAGTGATTTCTAAAGGGCTGTTTTTGACAGGGGAAAATTAGCGTTTTTTAAACTATCTCTGAGAAATTTTAAAACAAACTATATTACAAACTTTCCATTAAGACCCTAAAAAATCATATTAGCTTGTGAAAAATTGGCTTTGTATGACTCCTTTAAGACTGGTGATACATACATTCAGTTACATAAAAATGTATATTAGTCTAAATTGAATCTGAAAAATAAAACAGATACAGATACTTTTGGCTAACTGCTTGTTTACATTCAAAACAAAGTGTGGAATTCATGAAAAATATCTTAATTTGTGCTCTGAGGGTGAACAAAGGTCTTACAAAACGACATGGGGGTGAGTAATTAATGACAGAATTTTTACTTGTGGGTGAACTATCCCTTAAAATGTGAAATCAGACCTGGTCCTCAGGATTTAGCACATTTTTACAATACTCAAAGCACGTATGTGTCTCCTTACATAGGACTGCTGTAATAGCAATTCATTTATTCTACATTTTTACTTTTATGTTACATTGTGCGGTGATATAAATCACACAGGCAGTATTTTGTATGTATTGTATGTATGCACATAAAGGTGTGTTCTGTTTGAGTGATGTTTTGTATGGTTCAATTCTGTCTCTGTGTGTCTTCAATTGGTTGTCTTGTGTTTTTTCATCCGTTGCTATTGTATTTCATTGTTGTATTATTGTTTGCACCTGTAATTAATTTAATTCGCTGGTTTGGTCTGTGTATTTAACTTCTGTGTTTTCCTCAATGCATTGTCTGTCTTCATTAGATATTGTTAGGTTGTTCTGTTTGTGTTCTGTCAGCACTAGTCACCTGAGTATCTTGTTATTTTTATTAAAAGATCTGCTGCACTTAGATCCTGACATTCTATCTTTGAATGTAGCCAGTGCTGACAAAGGTGTTTTTTAAATTGTTAAACGAGTAGGATTCATCAATTTCTACATGAATGTGTCCGTTTTCCTGCCAATGCACCTCTAAAAACAGCCTGTAATTTCTTTATATTGCATTTGGTTCATTTTTGACAGTGCTAAAACATTTACAGCCTGCACAGGTTATTTGACACATCACTGCCCTTGAACTGCAAGAAAAATGAGTCAAAAGCATTATCTCTATCCCTTCATAATACAGAGCAGTGAAGCATACACCTCAGATCTTCTCTTACTGGTGACCACTTTAAAATCCTCATATCCCAATCCTATTGTGTGTCACTATGTGGCGAATGAAATCCTCTCTTCCTCAAATCCCTTTAATTAGAAGATAACGGGGCACGCCAAACCCCTGGAGTAATCTTGATACTAGTTCTGGAGGAATTACAGAAGATTATTTCTGCTCAGTCAATAGATGTTTAAACTCAGTCACAGTCTTAGCATAAAAAGCTGACAATAAGAAATGGATTTTAAGGAATATTCCAGGTTAAATTGAACTTAGACAACAGTTACGACTTATGCTGTTGATTACAACAGTTCTGAAACTGTATCCAAGGTTACAAAGTAACCAAAGTATTTTTTTTCCTTGCATTTTAGAGAGTGTTCATTTTGAATTTTTTGATATTTCAAAGTGCTTAAAAAAATACTGTGCTGATGTTTACAGCAGGACTTTTTATAATGTATAGGAAAGGAAATTTGCCCGTGAGAACAAAAATTTTAACTCAATGTGGGCAAAATTTCAGTGCAGATAAATACCAACTAACAGCATTTTCATTTGTGATCGTTCATAATTATCGTAAAAAGAAATATGTAGGGCGGGCATGGATTGGTTTTGTTGTTCTTACTCCCAATTTGTCATTAATGGCTTGCTTCCACTGAGATACACAACTTTTTCATTGTCAGAAGTTGTGAATACTAAAAATAATACTACTAAAATAATGAACCATACTGTACCTTTCCGTAAGGGTCCCTAGCAAAGCAAAGGCTGGAGCTAAAATCACTGCAGAACATGGTTGACTAGAATTGTTTTGTACCCATAGATATAATAGGTATATTCCCCGTCTGGCCACTCGGAGCACACAGTTATGTGGTCATGTGACATGCGTTTTTGGTTGTGTGACATCATTTCTGAAACGCAGCGGAAATGTCAGTGTATAGAGAGCATTTTAAGACCAAAATGCACTACAGTAAATGGGGCCTAAAAATTGGATTATGATATCAGAGCAACAACAGGTTATTTTATCCACATGCATTATGCAATCCCTAAACCTGCTATACTGTTTGATTAATGCACCTGGGTATATGGTAAAACTGAATGAATATTGTCCTAGTGAGTTTGAGCAGCTGAGAAGCTGCTGGGCTCAATCCCATCAGACATCTCTTGTGTTCTGGTAATGGGTGCTATGGAGGTCAGCTCAATAGTGTCAGCAGCAGCCCTCCTTAGACCATATGGTGAAATAGAAGTGGCAGACACACACATACACCAGTGCACAAACACACATACACACACACACACACTGGTCTATATGGTCTAGATATGATTGTTTTCATGCTATTTTTTTCTATGTAAATTCAGAAAATTCACCCTTCATCCTTTTGTTGTTCCAAACCCATGTTTTAGATTTTTTTCTCTGTGAAACATAAACTATTTGAATTAACATAAATAAGAGGGTATAATATGATATCATATAATATGTATCGTCAATAAATAGTAATGAAATGAGTTAACGTGAGTAACAATTAAAGGTCTGAAAAGTAAAGGTCAAAATGGTATTTTTAATGAATAGATATCATCATACATTCCCCTGTTAATTAATCGCAGTACATTAAGACACTGGTTTTGCAGGTAAAAAAAATATTGTTTCATTTTAAGGTTTTAATAGAGGATGTTTTGGATATCTGTTTTTATCACTCTATTTAAAAAAACATTAATAAAAGGAATTAATAAACCAGGCTAATATATATGTATATAAATGAAAATGGCCTATAAAATATGTATTTGCAATTAAACCTCCAGACAGATAATAAAGCATCATATATTTAATATATACTGTAAATAACATATCATCATCAAGTGTAAAAATAAAGGATTTTCACTAGTTGAAAGAACACATTATGAAAGCAAAAAATAAATTAATGCATGAAACAGTTTTGCCTAAAGAAACACTAAATGTAATCAATTTCAGTTTTTTCATGAAGAGCTGAGTTTCATAGATGTGGACTGTGAAGCAGCTCCTCCTTATACAGTGGTTTTGGGGGGTTTTTTAAATAGGAAAAAACATGAGAGAATGTAATTTTTGGGGTAAACAATATCCCTTTAAACGTGAAAGAGCTTCACTATTTCTGCAATTAAGAAGGAGAAAGATTAAACGGACACACACGCACTCACATTTTATGAACTGATAAGTGAGGTACTGATGCCAGACATCCTCCCCCACCACATGCAGACACAGATTCATGATAGAGTTGGCAGACTGCTGCTGGTTTAGTGTGTGTCCTGAATGAAGGAGTGTTAATTAAAGCGGGAACACTATTGATCTGACCCTCCTCCAACCTCCCCCC
>JAUMHI010000067.1:9386664-9447380 GCA_032359435.1 Enteromius unitaeniatus
ATTTTAGATCTTTAAGTCCATCTCATGAAAAATCGGAGCAGAAACAAAGGTGTTGCGTTTATATTTTTGTTGAGTGTGTATATATATATATATCATATATTTATTTATTTATACATTGTTGGAAATTAGACATCAAAATTAAAGGGCACACTTTGTTCTAAGTTCAAGCCTTGTGAGATTTAAACCTAATTTAAAACTTTTCAGTTTGCCCCTCACATCTATACATACAGCACAGCGCACCTAAAGTGTGCAATACAAATCCATTTATTCCATTTAAGAAGATACCTTGAAGCTAAACAGTTAACTAATAACACATTTTAAAATTATAGAACAACAAAGATAAATAAATATATGTGTCAGTTTGTGGCCATAAAATGTTTTAGAGTTAATATACATAAATAAAAAACAAATATACAGACAGTTCTGAAACATCTGTGTGAAGCTGAGGAGCAAAAAAACTAAATACCTCTCTTTTGTGTACATGTTGTTCATTAATACTGTTCATAACTGTACACTGCAGAACACTGTAACATAGTGTGACCCAAATTAAAGTACTGTAATATGTCATATGTAGGTTACCAGTAGCATGAATATTTAACTGGCCACAATCTCTAAATAATTTAGATATTTATACAGCAGCATACTCAAAAGCCCAGTCTAACTGGAGCACAAAATTGCACTGTGATAATGTGCTTGATCATTATAAAAAAGAGTTCACATTAAGTTAAAGCTGGTTTACACCATTCTCTTGGGTTTAAGAAAGCATATATATCTATCATGCATTCTGAGAAAATAAATAAATCGAAAAACTCCCTGTGTGTGTATCTCACAATTGTTCTGTTGCACAAGAGAGAAATGTAAACATGACCTTTGATGAGGTCATTGCCAGGAAGCAGCGATTCACGCCTGTATTATTTCCTCTTTGTGACAGAATGTAATGTGTGTGCCGTGTAAGCTTAGAAATGCTAACCAAAAATTCACATCTCAGCTGATTGATAGAGACATTTACAGGATAGCATGTAACTGAGGCTGCGTGTCTGGTTCCCTTCAGCCTCTCATATGTAATTATGTCTCTTTTATAGCAGAAGCTTAATCAATAGCTGGTCCCTGGGTATGCGGAAAAGGGGCCATCTGTGCCTCTCATGGATAAGCATATGAAAAGGCTAACACTCACAGAACCAGCTTCTCCCCTCTACGCTGCCACCAGCATGATGAGCTGAACACACACATTGCTTTTTCCAATGGACACCCACAATGCACTTGTGTGTGTGTGTGTGTGTGTGTGAGAGAGAGAGAGAGAAAGAGAGAGAAAGAGGAAGAACATTTCTGAAAATCAGGCAGCTTATAGCAGCATATCATTGATTTCTTACTTTGTAAATACACTTGATACATTGTAAATATACAAAGCCTTTATTCGTGGCACATGTATTATTATTGTAGAGATATTGAGGTTTTTTTGTATTATGTTGAATTAGTTCTTATTTTATGTTTTATATATAATTTTATTTGAAGCTTTAGTAATTTATTTGTCTTTTTGGTCTTTGTATATGTTTTTTATATATATATATATATATATATATATATATATATATACATAGTTTTAGTTTAGTATGTATATATATTTTGATATATTTTGTTTATTTTGTCTTATAAATAAATACAAATGTCTTGTCTTTGACTATAATAACAATATATATATATGTATATAATTTTTGTTTTTTACAGTGCATGGTACAGTGTTTTTCCAAGGTGTTAATAAAATGTAAAATTTTGGAGTGTGTATTTTAAAAAAAAACTTGAATTTCTACTTAAATGTGTTTCTTGCCGTTTATAATTATTTGTGAAATTTAAATAAAAATAAAGTTTCTCTACAATTTTTATTTATTTATTTCAGTTTATCTGATTTTATTCAGTTAACGTTGATCTTGTTTTAAGTAACTTTTTTAATGGTTTTAGTTTTAGTTAACTAACCCTGGTATGAGACTGTAAGAGGGTAGTCTCGGTGTTCTGTTTTTGGACAATTATAAGCTAGATTTCTTGAGGATGGCTGTTTAGAACTCGTTACCACGATGTTAATGTGTTTTGGGAGGCTGCCAGTATTTTTCTAAGCTCTTTCTATTTGTAGCACATTGCTATGTGGTTGCTAAAGTGTCCTGGGTGTTTTTTATCATGTTGCTCTGTAGTTGCTAGTGTTCTGGATACTTTTAGTTTGCTGTTATTTGGGTGCTAAAGTGTTCCGTTTGTTTTTTTTTTCATGTGAGTGGATGATTAAAGGCCCAAATCAAAATAGCATAATAGAAAAACTACTACATGAGTTTAAAATTGTAACAGAAATACTGACATTTTTTTCTGTATTGTGAAGGAAAAAAATGTAAAGCGGTGACTTGGTTCCATCCTAAATCTGTCATCATGTACAGTACTCACCCTCAAATTGTTCCTAATAGAAGAAGATAATCTGAAGAATGCTATGGAATGCCATTAGCTTCCAATGTATGGTAAAAAAAATAAAGGAAGTTAATCGCTACCATCAGTCTTTCTGATACCAACATTTTTCAAAAACCCTTCCTCATGCAGGCCTGGTCGACATGAGGGTGAGTAAATGATGGAAAAAATATATTTTGGGGTCTCAATGCAAGGCTGTAGTTGACTATAATAAAGGGGCAGATTCTGTCAGCAGAGAGAAATTTATGATTTTGATTCAAAGTTTCAAAGTCAAAAAAGAAAGATTGAGAAAGAAAGAAAGACACTTTAATGAATCATTCAAAACATGCATTTACAATATAGAAAAGGGCTTGCTAAAACATACTGACATCATTTACAATAATGCTGTAAAGAGTTTATTCATTTATAAATTTACTATTTTGGTTAAATATCTCTATTTAAAAATTGTACCTTTTTGGTTTTTTCTATTTAGTCATAAATACATTATTTTTAGTTCTGTCAGGCCATATTGGAGGATATAAGACACTTGGAGGTTTTCTTTTAAGGATGCCAAGAACTGAGTGTGTTTTGACAACTGGCCATCAGATAAGAGTATATGAAAAATTATATGTTAGTTTGGTTACCTTGGTTATTAGATCTTAAAACAACTTCGTAATGAAATGTAGGAAAATGGGATGAAAATCTGATGAACTTCAGAATATTTTAGTGAACCAGTTTTAACGAAGCACAGAACGTTAATAAGTCTGTTTGAAAGAAAAATGACCCTTATTGAAATTTTCACTCACTGAGTAACATAAACACAAGAAACGTTTTTGTAAAATTAGAATACAAATGCATATCTTATATCATACTGATATACTTTTTTATTTCCACAACATTTCACATCAAAAGTTTAACAACATTACAGTAGAAGACTAATTATTTAATGTAGCTGACTGTAATTTGTGCTGTGAATGAACATTTTTATCACAAGAAAAACACAATTTATTCCTATCGTTCTGGCATGACAAAATATGCACTCGTGAATTTTCACTTACAAGTTTGGGCATTTGAACACTATAGACATGATTACCCACAACCTGACAGAATCCACTTAAGCAACACAAGGGTAGTTGATGAATAATTCAGACTAGTAACTAGTACATTAAGAAAAAAAAAACGCAGTGATCTTTAATATGAAAGAAGAGAACAGGGTTAAAAAAAAAAATGCATAATAAACTGCATCAGTACCTTCCAGTCCAGCAGCAGGCGTTTTGGTTCAGGTCGTAGGTCAGAGCAGATGCCGTGAGCATCCAAACTTAAGAACTGAACTCCGTGGGCTGAGTATACAACAGACACCCTTGGAATTCAGTTCTCAAAGCCAAGAGCTCCATTCAAGTACTGTGAATGCTTCAAGCTGGTGATTTTATTTGACCTGAGCAAGGAACTAAATATAATAAAAAATAGAGCATTTCTCATTTCTGATAAGTTTAGTGTTATTTAGATAATAAAATGTGTAACAGAACTACTTTGTCTCTGGTGTAGCAGGATTTCTTGTCTAGGGTTTCCTCTTTCCTCATCACGATTCCTACAATTTTGTGTTTGTTCAAGAACATTTACTGCATGCCCAAATGTTTCCACTAATATTTGTCAAGATATGAACAAAGAAAAGAAATAAAACTAAGATCCCTATCGGTATCGGTTTACAGTTGGTTAAATTTTAAGTATCTTTGTTTCTAGATAATTAATGCTAACTTTTCTTACTCCTGTGCGAATGTTAATTTTTTTGTAACTCACTAGAATTAATGTCTTTTCTTAAAGCGGCATATAAGAATTCTCTGTTTAAAAAACTGTTTGAATTCACTTCACTAACAGTGTAAAAGGTTTGGCCTTTTTAAAGGTTTTTTTTCTTTTTTCAATGTTTTGAGGAAAAAGAACAGCTTTTATTTAAAAAAGTAATCGAATAGTCTTTCACTTTTCTTATTAATTAGTGCATATTATATACATATCATCAGCTGACTTCCTTAAAAAACCATCTTACTGACCCTAAACTTTTGAATTCTAGTATATATAAAACTGTACAAGTTTTAGGCACTACTGAAAAAAAAACCCACCTCACAAATTGCTTCCCGTTTGCTACGTTTTACTTTTGAACACTTATTAGACATAAAGGAACTGGCATCATATATTACTCATTTAAAACTCCTCCAAAACATTTCTACTTTCATTTTTATCTTAAGTGCATGAAATGCAACGATAATACCTTTGCATATGAAATTACGTGTGTCACTTTTTTTCTTCAACTCAACATTAAGTTCTTCAACCCACATGCGCGTCTGTCATTTATCTGCTTTTTATCACTCACCTCTTTTAACCAACCTTTAGTTTTCCCCTCTTTTCTCGACAGGTCCACATCATCTGTTGTTGGTGAGTCATTTCGGTACCAGTACCAGATTGAGGATGCTGAATCATGTCTCTCATGCACCTGCAGAGAATGATAAGACACATGCAGAAAGCTCTTCTGCCGCCTACTCGCTCAGCGCATCCCTATATAAACCGATCGATTAGCGCTCTCATTTGCATGGGCGTTTGTTCCACACTACACACATAGTCATGGGAAAGTCCCACTGCTATCCATTTTGCTCAAAGTGCACAGATAGCCATAATTGCACAACTCGCAGCCCGTGATAATAGACCCACGTCACACCACCGACAGCACATGGTGTTGCAATCGTGTTTAATGGATAAAGGTTGATCGAATAACATTGTTTTTCCATCAATAGCCTGTTATTGCAGACTAGGCTACGTGTAAGCGACGCTGGTGTTGAGAAAACCCCAACCGCCAGAGCAGGAGGAAATGTTGGTTAAGTATTTAATGCACCATTTCCGCTCTGTAAAGTCCGTGGGTTGAGACGGGGAAATCCTAACCTTGTTCGGTTTGCCAATCAAGAGTGCGAGATCTTGTCTTCGCTAACCGTCATATGGCTGTTATTAGATTAACTTTTTTCACTTTCCTTATACATACGAGAGCCTTTTTTGGCCCAGTTTCCAAGGGTACCAAAACAATGCCTAATATCAGACCTCCTATTATTCTGGTTTTCATGCTTTAACGCATTTCCTTGCCTGTATACGAGGACGTCATGTGCATTGTGTTTTCTCCAGTTTATTTTTCAACAATAATCCTAAAAACATTTCCAATAGAAACTAGGCCGACCTTTTACTGTTTTTTTTTTTTGCCGTTACAACAGCACAACTTGACCGTAAAAAGTAATTTTGCACATCTTGGAATGTCCTGCAATGACTTTTCTTGAGTTGTTTTTATAGTACGTTATGACATCAGCCATCATGATTTTTCGGTGTGCTTGCATATCATGTCAGTGGCCCCATCTTGCGCCACAGAGTTTTCTCTCTCCTCACATGACAGAGGAAGTGAGTCAGATTATCACAGGCTCCAGATGACCTGAAGTCATAGGCCATATCTCATGATGAGAAGACGCTGTATAAATAAACGCTGCCCTTTAAAAGTGCAAACGTATGTGCAAATATTAAAAAAAAATCCATATACATAAATGGATATATACATACACATATATTTATATATGGTTATATTTATAATTATGATGTTCTATCTGCATCCTGAGTTGCTTTGAGATTTTGAGCTTCAAAGTTTTTGCATTACATTTGACTGTGTAGATAGAAACTTTTTAAAAAATTTACACAACATTAAAAAGAAAAAAAAAATCACATAATGTAACAATAAGAATATGTAAATAACAAAAATTTCAGATGGAGCCTTATAATTCCTTTGTTCAGGAATATATATATACAATAATTAAAACTGCATAAACTATGAAGATATATATATATATATATAAAGATAGATAGACAGATACATACATGATATATATATATATATATATATACCTGAATTGATGAATTGTGGTTTGTTTCCTACACATGATACAGGAAATTTAGTGGGGAAAATTGGTTGGAATATGTAGATTTAGAAATAAATAAAAAATGCATTTATTTATTGTAGCATTGTAAGGCAATCTTTGAAATGCTGAAAATAAACATATTTTTGCTTTCTTTCTGCACTAAAAATATAAAACAGAACAAAAACTCCTGGATATGTAGCAAGTCTATTCCTGGCACTGGTCATTGTGATTTTCTATGAAAATCCCTTTTAATCTTGAGCATAATCTTTGTTTGGGAAATCATCAGGAAAAAACACAGCCTCTAAGAAACCAGGTGGCTGAAAGGGAATTTCTTTTTGACCCAGAATTAACTAACAAGTAACCCTCTTGTTGATGGTCATCTAACTGGAACACTGTTTAACCTTTAAAAAATGTCAAGCGAACAAATACATACATTTTATACAATAATTTATTTCAATATTACAGTTCTCGGTTCATTTATTTAATTTCATCATCTAACATTTTTTATGTTTTTAATGTATCAATTTATTGTCATTATTTAACCCAATTTAATTGTTTAATAAAACAAGCATTTTATTTTCAGTTTGGTTCTCATTTGAAGACATTTTACATACAAGTTGTCTGTAATTAATTTATTTATCGGTGACTGTGCTGATTTTTAAAAAGCATAGCCTAATGAGGTCCATTTTTTCATTCCACACACACAAATATCCTACATTTGTCCATATTACTTGACAGATCTTTTTAGCCAAACGGAAACGTTTTCTTATTTTACAACGTCTTGTGTTTTAAATATAAGTCGTATAATTAATGCCAATAAATCGCTTTAATTTACTTTTTGCTTTAAGCTTAACTTTTTAATTAACCCATTAACACTAATATTTCATTGTATGGCTAAATTGTAATATAATCGCTAAAAACGGACTTCACTGACTCTGTGTTTGCAGATCTGTCAATTAATACGGACAGAAATTAAAAAATAAACCTCATTAGGCTACGCTTTTTAAAAAATCAGCATCACACCCTGTTCTATCCTCAGGCTTCAGCGCATCCCGGAAGAAAGAAGGTTTCTACTAATCTGATTGGTCGAGTATAAGTTTCTCCTGCTCTGATTGGTCAGAAGAGAATCTCTTGTGCTCTGATTGGTGAAAAGCGTACGCACGCAAGCTCATGCGCTCTTGTTGTGTTGAGTAGCCGAACAGCAAGGAAATATTAACGCAAATAGCTTTTACCCTTCTGTCAAAGCGAACTAATTGAAATCATCAGATATTTAAGATTTTGACTGCTTCTTAGTTTCAGTATCACAATCGCCAAGAGTTGAGGAGAACTCACAGAGGCTCCTGCAATCTATTTAGCCTGAATGCACTGGCATCCTCCGTTCATTTCATATAAACAAACATGAACCATCATCTGTTTGTCCTTCTTTCTGTTGTGCATGTATTGGCAGATCCGGATTTTGCGAAACTTGATGGGGCCCCTCCTTCTAAAATAGGTAGGCCAAATGTTAATGCTACGAATTTTCTGCAATAAAAGTCATCGTAAAGAAAAGATACTGTAAAGCCTGATACTGTGTTTGCAGCTGTTGTTGGAGCTGGAATCGGAGGAACCGCTACAGCTCACTTCCTTAGGCAACATTTCGGGCCAGAAGTCAAAATTGATGTGTTTGAAAAAGGGTCAGTCGGGGGTCGTCTGGCTACTGTCACAGTGAACCACCAAGACTATGAGTCCGGTGGATCCATCATTCATTCCCTCAACCTGCACATGCAAGACTTTGTCCAGCAACTGGGTTAGCTGTGTTCATTCGTAGTGCTAAAGTGTTTAGGTCTAGGTATGAGATATGGGCTTGGCAGAGACTTCTTATATTTCTCATATTTAGAGTTAAAATCTGTATGGTTTCTTGGCTGTCTCTTATGTTTCACAGGGTTGAAGTACAGAAAGAGTGTGGCTGGGAAAACGGCAGTCTTCAATGGAGAGGAGTTCATTTTGGAGGAGACGGATTGGTACCTGCTAGACTTGTTTCGCTTGTGGTGGCGCTATGGGATCAGCTTCATCCGCCTGCAGATGTGGGTGGAGGAGATCATGGAGAAGTTTATGAGGTGAGGGAAAGGCTGTAGAGCGGAACAAACGCTCCACGGGTTTGCACAAAATCTGATGGTCTGTGTTATCCAGCACGTGTTGAGGACGTTCCAGATACGAACGTTTTTTTCCAAAGGAGCTCATGATCAGTACGTGATCAATATGACGTGCGTCCATCTGTTTATAATCCAATCGACAGGGGAAAAAAATGCAAAATTAAGCATGTAATCATTTAGATTCGACTAATAAAATGACTGTATCTGATTCAATTATTAAAATTAGAGCATGTAAATTTGTTTATTTGATTAGTAACGAAAATCAAATAAACATTTGAAAATGGAAACGTTTTTTAAATGAATACTTTTATTCAACAAGGTTGTGTTTAATGGATTACAAGTGGTTTTAAATAAATGCTGTTCTTTTTAACATTTTATTCAAAGAAAAATGCATCACAGGTTCTAAAACATATTTTATATAAGCAGCACAACAGTATCAACACTGATTATAAATCAGCTTATAAGAACTTGATTTATGGCTGTTGACAATTCAGTGCTGCTTCAAATAAATACAAAATATTAGACATTTCAATAATATTTGACAATATAAGGCTTGATAAGTATAAGACACTCCACACAGTGGGGCAAAAAAGTATTCAGTCAGCCACCAATTGTGCAAGTTTTTCCACTTAATAAGATGAGAGAGGCCTGTAATTTGGTCAATAACAAAATTTCATCTCAATACTTGGTTATAAACCATTTGTTGGCAATGAGAGAGGTCAAAGGTTTTCTGTAAGTCTTCACAAGGTGTTCACACACTGTTGCTGGTATTTTGGCCTATTCCTCCATGCAGGTCTCCTCTAGAGCAGTAATGTTTTGGGGCTGTCGCTGGACAACAAAGACCCAGCGTGGAGCCCCAGATGGAGGGAGATTATCAGTGGTCTTGTATGTCTTCCATTTTCTAATAATTGCTCCCACAGTTGATTTCTTCACACCAAGCTGCTTACCTATTGCAGATTCAGTCTTCCCAGCCTGGTGCAGGGCTACAGATTTGTTTCTGGTGTCCTTTGACAGCTCTTTGGTCTTCGAGCTCGAGTTCAAACAGATTCCATTATTACAGGTAACAAGGGGAGGACAGAGGAGCTTCTTAAAGAAGTTACAGGTCTGTGAGAGCCAGAAATCTTGCTTGTTTGTAGGTGACCAAATACTTATTGAGGAATTTACCAATTAATTCATTAAAAATCCTACAGTGTGATTTTCTGGATTTTTTTCCCTCATTTTGTCTCTCATAGTTGAGGTACTGTATACCTATGATGAAAATTACAGGCCTCTCAAAGTGGGAGAACTTGCAGTTGATGGCTGACTAAATACTTTTTTGCCCCACTCTATTTGTGTGTGTATATATATATATATATATATATCATCATCACAGGTTTTGTGGCTTTTAATCCACTCTTAATGACTGACAAATTAACATTAATATTTCAAGTTTATAGTTGGATATAATTTCCTGTTTCCAGAACAGTATAGCACTTATGCAATTTTAGTATTCAGTATAGCACAATTAGCAATTATGGGTTTGTTTCCCAGGGAAACGATGAACTGAAAAAGTGTAAAATTGTACAGTAACGTAAATGGAATATAAATTTGTTTGGACAAAAGCATATGGGAGTTGCATAAATCTAGTACATTTAGTAAAACACTCTGGACTGAGAATCCTCCTACTGCATTATAAATAATTTAGCAATAGCAAGTGGTTTTATTGGACTGCAGTGTAAAACGTTTTTTTTTATATGGTTTATGTCCAGTTGCAGCATGTAGTTTTAAACCATATCTTAAGAAAATAACTACTTTGCATTCTCGGTTATTTTAAAAACATAAAGACATATAAAATGTTTTATTATAGGGGAGCGTTGATGTCTCACCATCATCCTCTTTTCCTCTCTTTTGCTCGTTTACTTTAACACATTTTGCTGTCCTTTTTCTGCCAGAATCTATAAATACCAGGCCCATGGCTATGCCTTCAGTTCAGTAGAAGAGCTGCTGCACTCTCTTGGGGGTTCAGGATTTATCAACATGACCCGCCGCTCACTTTCCGAGTCTCTGTTAGAGTTGGGAGTCTCCCAGCGCTTCATTGATGAAGTCATAGCCCCAATCATGAGGGTCAACTACGGCCAGAACATCAGCATCCCTGCATTTGTTGGTATGCACAGCCAATTCTATATGAGTTATTACAATGATATGCTAAGCTTTGGTCTATTATACACCTTTATATACTAAAAATAAACCTCCTTTCAGGGGTTTTTTCTTTTTTTTCAAATTGATGTGTTATTAATGTAATTATTCACTGATGAATTATATTTATTTATAATCAAGTTATATATATATATATATAGTATGTATAGTAATCATCAAACATAGAATGTCCACAATGTGTTGTTTTGTAATTTTTCATATTTTTTATATGTTAAGAAAACATTTTTTGCACCCAAATACAAAGGCATCAATCATTTTAGGGTTTAGGGTCAGTGAGATTTTTCCTGTTGTAGAAGAATTAATACTTAAAATATTTATTACTAATTATTATAACTTATTCAGTTTGTATGGATTCAATTTATTAAATGCGACCGTAAAGACATAGTATAAAATAAAATAAAATCTGTTCTTTTGAATTTTCTAACCATCAAAGAATCTTGAAGTAACTATATATAAATATAGCATGGTTTCCAGAAAAATATTACAACATTACAATATTACAAGCATCACAACTATTTTTAACATTGAGGATAAGAAATGTGCCTTGAGAACCAAATCAGCATATTTTAGAATGATTTAAAATCTATTCAGAGACAGGAGACAATACATATAAGATATGTTTCACTATATTTAGCCTAAATGGTCATAAAATTAACAAAATGTTAAATAAAGAGAAATATATTGTTGATTGGTGTTTTGGCCATTTTTGTACAGAAAATGTTAAAAGAAGAAGAAAAAGAGAGAAAGAATAATGTTTTCATGATTTTAAACCTTTGTTTATCTTATTAAGCTACAAGGAGTTCCAAATGATCCTGCAAGTATATAGTAGAATACTTATAAATGTATCTGCCTGTCTTTGTTGTTGTTGCCACCCGGTTTCATGTCTGTTCTGAGTCATCTGTTTCTGTTCGACAGGTGCTGTGTCTCTAGCTGGGGCACAGGCCAATCTCTGGGCCGTGGAGGGAGGAAACAAGCTGGTTTGCTCGGGACTGCTTAAACTAGCAAAAGCTAATCTCATTCAAAGTCCAGTTACAGCCATTACCCTCCGACCAACAGGTATTCTACATAACCATCAGTTCAAAATGTTGTGAAGTTATGTTGTGCATATGTTCAATGACAAATTAGTGTCCAGCAGTATACTTTTAAAGCAACTGTTCACCCAGAAATCAAAGTTTTCTGAAAAGGCCATCCTAGATGTACACGCATTTGTTTCTTCTTCAGAACAGGTATTGAATTCAGCATCACTTCACTTGCTCACCAATCCTCTTCAAGTCCTCTGTCCATAATATTGCTTCTTCCAGACATCTCACCTGAATCAATCAATTACAAATGAAAACAGTCTGAAACTGCATTAAACAAGTATGTTTTTGAATGTAGGTAGATTTTATTGTGAGAGAACAGGGGATGGACTTTTTCACTGGGGGAAACATTATGGATTTGATCCAGAAGTTAACATTTAAAATGCCTTAATGATGGATTAATTTCTACCAGTCACACAGATTGATTGGAGTGGTGTGGTGTGGATCACTTATGATGTTTTTATCAGAACTCTCATTCTGTCTGCACCCATTCCCTGCAGAGGATCCATTGCTGAGCAAGTGATGAAATGCTAACCGTTTTCAAATCTGATGAACAAACAAACTCATCTACATCTCATATGGCCTTTTCTGCAAATTTTCTGTTTTGAGTGAACTATTCCTTTAAGAATCTAGGTGTATGCATATGTTAGGTTCTTAGAAATGTATTCTTTGTATTCATGTTGGTTTCACACGGTTTTGAAAATCATTTTAATGAAAATGTAATAATGACCTATACGAAATACCAAATTGGTACCTTATTGGTCAGTTATTGTGGTCTGTGTAACCCGCCCACTGCCAGTTTACCCAACTGTTTTGTGGCATCCCGGGTTGCCAGTTGGCAGAAAATACAGCGCACTTCATTTCATTCATTGTCATGTGTGCTCATTCATGTTAGTGTCATCAATCTGGCAACCCGAGTCTGCGTCAAGTCTGAGGAGGAGGGGCTGGCTGAAAAAAACCCTACATTCTACATGCAGCACCTTTTAAAGGGTTCATATGATGTTGCTAAAAAGAATATTACTTAGTGTATTTGGCGTAATGCAATGTGTATATGCGGTTCAAGGTTAAAAAAAAGATATTTTCTACCTACTGAACATTATTGTTTCTCCTCTTAAAACGGGTCTTGGCACTATGTTTCATTATTAAAGATTAGATTATTATCCAATCAGAACAAGGGTAGTCTCCTATAAAATATCCCAAATGTCCTACATTTGTATCTCTCGATTCAACATAATATAATGATTTATGTAACTTAACCACAGATTTCTAGTTGTGTCCTCTTTTTGAAGCACAAACAAACTAGTTTCACATTCACAGCGTCTCCAGAACATGGCGCCAGCAACAACACTACAGCCAGAATCATTGATAAACCTTCTTTCTGTGCATAAACATTTGTGCAGTGTCTCTGTGACGTAGAAAAGTGTGGGCATGTTTAAACGAGCCATTTTAAAGGGATGAGGACAAGTCATAACTTTCATAAAGAATACCTCTTTGGTTTTGAAACTTTAATCTTTGGAACTTCAGGGATCTTATCTATGAACTAACAGCATGTAACACTCCAAAGAGAAAGGAAAACACGCATTATAGGACCGCTTTTATGACTTTGCCGCAATCAATCCTGAGAGTATGAACACACCAATCTTAGGTTCGATCAAGTAATATACTTCAGTGACTTGTGGCCAGGTACGGTGATCCAAAGTGCTCACACACAGCCATTGCTGCGGCGCCCGGGGAGCAGTTGGGGAATTGGTGCCATGCTCAAGGGTCTCACCTCGGTCGTGGTATTGAAGGTGGAGAGAGTGCTGGACATTCACTCCCACCTAGGGCTGCACAAATTACATTGCGAAATATTTTTTTTCCTGACATTTATATTACGATGTGTACAAATTTATTTATGTTCATCAGGTGTTTTGAACTGCTTATTAAGAATAAGAATAATTGGGGTAATTTTGTAAGCATTTTCAAAGAATAAAAAAGTAAAATAAAATCAAAACCCTGAAATAAAATACTTTTTTTTAACAAAAAAGAGCTTATTTTGGGTTGTTTCATAAACAATTCGACTCACCTTATTCACTGTCAGTTCAGGCAAATCAAGGCTCTAATATGTTATGAAATTAATAATGAATGTTGCTTTTACCCTGATGAAAGGGAACTCATTTTGTGAATGAAAAGAGGACACTTCAATATCACATTAAGTAATTAACAGGAGTGACAAAATAAGTAAATTTAACATTTTATTCAACAACTAATCAACCGCGAGTGCCAGGCACTCCTGACAAAGCACATGTTTTTGGTCAGCATCATCCTTTTTGTATCCAAAATATGGATATACAATATTTTCATATGACCGTCGTTGCGTTTTGTTTTTTTTTTTGCGACCAAATTTTCCATTTTGGCGCTTTTTGGTGCTTTGGCTCCAATCCCACGCTCATTTCGCCATTCGCACGCAGAGACTGCATGCATGAAGTAGGTGAAGCAACGTGTGCTTTGTAGTTTTTAAAGAACCCTTAAATATGACTTTATATTAGACAAATATAGATCCGTAAAAAGAACGTTTAGAGATATAGAAAGTACATTTTTAAATCAGACACGCACAATTGTTTTTTTTTTTATTTTGCCCTGTGTCGTGACTACTGCGCATGCGTACATCGCCATGACGATGCTGAAACGATGTATCGTGCAGCCATATTCCCACCACCTACAATCCCTGCTGGACCTGGGACTCGAACCCACAACCTTTGGGTTACAAGCTCAACTATTAGGCCATGACTGCCCCATTTATGTTATGTTATGTTAAAAAAAAAAAAGCAGAATGAATAATTTATTTGTTTGTTTTTTCTTCAGGAGATTACCACCAATATGAGCTCACCTACGACTCTCAAAATGAAAAATCATCAGAGCTCTATGACATCGTAGTAGTAGCGACGCCTCTCCAGCAAAACATCCACTCGGGCATCTTATTTCAGGGCTTTGAGCCACAACTTCCAGAAATAGCAGGCTCCTATCACCAAACTGTGGCCTCCATCATCCATGGCTACCTAAACTGCTCTTACTTCGGCTTCCCCGACCCAAAGCTCTTCCCATTTTCCAGCATCCTGACCACAGACACTCCTGGACTTTTCTTCAACAGCGCTGCCAGTGTCTGCCCGGTGAACATAACCTCCGGTTTTCGCCGAAAGCAGCCTCAAGAGGCCGGCGTCTACAAGGTCTTTTCCCCAAAACCCCTTGAGAAGAGCGAACTGAAGACGCTCTTTAAGTCCTACTACTCAGTGCAAGTAACAGATTGGTTGGCGTACCCTCACTACGGAAGCACCCAGGGCTTGCCACCGGTGGAGCTGCACGAAAACTTGTACTTCCTGAATGGAATCGAATGGGCTGGGAGTGCGATGGAGATGAGCTCGGTGGCAGCTAAGAATATAGCACTGCTGGCCTACCACCGCTGGAACAGACAACTGGAAATGATTGACCAGAAGGAACTCATGCACAAAGTGAAGACAGAATTGTGACAGAGCCTGCACTATATGTCATTATAAAATACACTGTGAAGTATAATAAGAGGGATTGTACTTGTCAAACCTGTTAGAGACTAAGCAAATGCATGTTTTCTGTTTTAGTTTTCCTTTTTTGATGCAGAATTCAAAAAAGGTAGCATGTCTGCTTGTCTGCCAGATGTTTGGTGAGGGTGAACAGCAGTGTGGTCTGGGGCTAAACGCGTGATCTGTATCAGGCAGCGGTAATGCGTGGGATGTTTTCTCCATTACTGCCCAGCTTGATGCTTCTGTGCACTCTAACTGCTAATATGTGATGAAGTGAAAACGCTGTGTTAAAAGACATGAGAGCAATTCTCTATTGGTTTAGGAGTTGTTTCATGTCTGCTAAAGAGGTCTCATAGTTTTACGATTCCAATTGATCTTGTGTTTTACATGCTATGTTTGTGTAATTTCACTAGGCAAGGAAAAGCGGTAGCAGGATTTTTAGCTTTGGAAACTAGTTATTTATTAGGATGGCTTGACCTTCACATTTGAATAAATAATGACATTTTAAACATTAAAAAAAAAAATTCTGAATTCTGCCCCAAAAGCTGGTATTTCTACACAATTATAAGTGGTCATAAAAGCGTAAATGACTACTACTTTACTTTTGTTTTTTGTTTTTTTCAAAGAAGCTTCTTATGCTCACCATGTCTACATTTACAGTGGGGCAAAAAGTATTCAGTCAGCCACCATTTGTCAAAGTTCTCCCACAACTCATTAAACTTGCTATGTTTATGTAGGCCTCCATTATTTTTCAAATGGATTAAGAAAAGACTATTTGCATATGATTTGCGCAATAGGTGAAATTATGTATGAAAACAGCTTAAGGGCAATTTTCTTTTGCGATACACCAAAACTTAGGCAACAATTTTTATTTTTTTTTTAAGGATAACGTCATCACGTACACCATTTTATTGGTAAAAGGCCAGTTGGATGGAAATAGGTTGGAGACAGCAAAAAAAATTTCCCCCCAAATTCACTTTGTCAATAACAAAACAGCGTAAAAACTGGATGGAAACGAGGCTTATGAGAGACAAAATAAAAAATAAAAATCCAGAAAATCGCACTGTAGGATTTTTAATGAATTAATTGGTAAATTCCTCAATAAGTATTTGGTCACCTACAAACAAGCGAGATTTACTGTGAAGCATGAGGGTGGAAACATCATGCTCTGGGGCTGTTCTTCTGCAAAGGGACCAGGACGACTGATCCATGTAAACCAAAGAATGAATGGAGCCATGTATGGTGAGATTTTGAGTGAAAACCTCCTTCCATCAGCAGGGCATTGAAGATGGAACGGGGCTTGTCAGCATGACAACAATCCCAAACACACCGCCCGGGCAATGAAGGAGTGGCTTCGTAAGAAGCATTTCAAGGTCCTGGAGCAGTGTGTAAACATCTTGTGAAGACTTACAGAAAATCTTTGACCTCTTTTATTGCCAACAAATGGAATATAACCAAGTATTGAGATGAAATTTTGTTATTGACCAAATACTTATTTTCAACCATAATTTACAAATAGACACACATACTTGTTTTCTACTGTAATGTAAAATATGATTTATTCCAGTGTTGGCAAAGCTGAGTTTTCAGCATCATTACTTCAGTCTTCAGTGTCACATGATCCTTTAGAAATCATTATAATATGCTGATTTGCTGCTCAAGAAACATTTGAACATTTTTTCCAGTTTTTTTGATGGACAAAAATTCAAACAACTTTTTAAAAATTGAAATGTGTAACAATGTAAAAACATTTACTGTCAATTTTTTCTCTCTCTATATTTATATATATATTTAATGCATCATGGCTGAATAAAGGCATTCATTTTCTTTAATGCAAAGAAACTAAAGCAATTTGTATACCCTTTTAAATGTTAGAAATGTTAAAAATTATTCGATATATTAGGCAATATGGATCATTATAAAATACTTTTATATCTTATACTTTATACGTAAGACTACCATATATATATGTATATGTATATAATCATATATTCAGATTTACCATTTATAGGGGCTTTACTCATTTGGTTTCATTGTTTGTAATGTTTTTTTTAGTTTGTGTGTCTCAAAGCTTTGAAAAAATATTCTGTAGTGTATTTATCTGCTAGAGATTAGTAGTAATTCTAAACAGAAAACTATTATGAAAAAATGAAACGCTGCTAATGTCAGAAATTACAGAAGAGGGCACTGTTACAAGAAGTGAAGATTGCCCCTCTTTCTGGTCTCTGCTTTGAGCTGGTGGGGAAAACAAAGGCCTTGTGTGTTAAAACATTGAGAAACTACAGAGATTCTCTGGAACATTAACAATTTAAGTGTTGTCTGCAGATAAGGGTTTTGAGCAATGCTTCACTGAAATGAGATGCCACAGTCTAAGAAATGGGTTTTGCAAAATGCATGTAAATTGCGTTGGAATGAGTTATAATATATATAATATACAGACCCATACCACATAATTAGAATGGCAGTTATCTATTTTTAATATTCATCTTAAATACTCCAATATTCTAATTCACTGTTCTGTTGTGTTCTGTATTGTTCACTGATGTCGAGCGCCATGCATCAAACTTTTAGTACAAGCAGAAATCTTGCCAACTCTGACAGCTGAACTGATTAGAGAACAGTCCATCTAGCACACGCGGATCCAGGAAGCAGCATAGACAAACAGAAAAGCCTTTTTCCCTCTTGAATTGTTTGCTGAATCTATTTACATAGTAACCTGCTCATAAATATTGAGTCCATTTCAGAAGCATATCTGTGCTATTGTGTCCACAGAGCACTGGAGAATAGCTGAAACCGCAGTTTAGTGAGTCTAGTGTAGTTTCAGGTCTTTAGTAAACTTTAGTAAACGGTTACGCTGGCAGGAGTCTAGAAAATTCATCCCCCCATCTATCTATCCATCCTTTCTCCAAACCACAGATCCTCTTTAGGGTCGCAGGAGTTTGGAAAAATGTAATCTATAAATAGACACAGTTTAAAAGTGCTCTCCAAATGATGAATCACACTTGATATTTGACATATGTATATATACTGTGTGTGTATATATATATATATACACCCCTTGCAGAAGGTGGAAAATGTTAATAATTTAAACAAAATAAGTGGAATCATGAAAACTGCATATTATTTTTTATTCAGTATTGTCCAGAATAAGCTACATTTCACGTAACAGATGTTTACATGTACTCCACAAGACAAAATAATAACTGAATTTATAAAAAAATGAACCCATTCAAAAGTTTACATACCCTTGAATTCTAATACTATGTGTTATTTCCTGGATGATCCACTACTGTTTTTCTATCCCTTGTTGGTCCTGAGCAGTTCGACTGCCTGCCGTTCTTCAGAAAAAACCTCCAGCTCCTGCACATTCTTTGTTTTTTCACCATCTGCATATCTGAAGCCTTTCCATAACTGACTGTATGATTTTGAGATCCATTATACAAAAGCTGAAAACATGATGCTCAAGAAGACAACACAATGCATTTAGAGCATTTCTAAACTTTTGCACAGTCTGATGATGACGTGTGAATTCTTTTTATTTTGTTTAATGATCATATTTTTTACTGGATGTCAGAAGCTACATAAATACTAATGTAATAAATACATTTCCCAGACACCAAATTTACCCAGATCATTTGAAAAGTTTCATTCATTCATTGATTTTGGACACTGCTGAAGGGTGAATGATCAAATAAACTGATTTTGGTGGTCAGTTATTACAATTTATTAATAAATGTTATTGTCAGTGGGGGAAACATTTTAATAACTTAATGGAAACTATGAAGCAGTACTGTGAGTGGGACAAGACTATGGAACTTTCCATAGCACATAAAGTCATTTCCGTTCATTTGCAGTTTACACCTGCATGTTTATTGATTCATCATTTGGAAATAAGTACTCTTGCTGTAAAATACCCTGAAGGACTGTTTTTTGTTTATGCACTGAAACGCAATACTAATCCCATTGTACATCTTGTCCTTTCATTTTTGTTTATGTACAATGTGTTACCATGACGAAGTGGGCTATTCATTCTCTCAGAATCCCAAAGAATGCAGACTTTGAGAAAAAAAGTTTGAGAGCGCATTTGAATTTATTCTGACATCACTGTTCTTGTTCTTTCACAGCTGGCCCAGTTGATCTCCTTATTTGGACCGGCACTAAGCAACAGCACCATTTCATACCTGAAGATCGAGTACAATACCTTGCAGAGAAGTGGAACACTATCTGTATGCAGCAACAGCTAAGATTTGCATCACTTAACTTGCGCTTTACACATTTAAAAGATTTGTGACATTAAATTCATCTTGTAAGTATGATGTAACATGTTTCTTTTGACCAATAGATAGCACTATAGCAGCAAGCACTCAAACAACACAAAACCTCTTTCATCGTCCTGTAAGTTTAAGATTTGTTTCCTTCTTAGGAGTAATAGATGCCGTTAGTTAGTAAAAGGCTTGGCGCGCAGCCCAGGGCCTTGGGAAGATTCCTGCTGACAGACCCAAGGCCATGCACACGGCCCTCACAAGCAAACACAGGCCCTTCCCTCTGATGGAATCTTGTACTCCTTCCACTTGGAATGACTGGGACATCTCAAACACTGTCACGTAGTCTGTCAGTTTTGGTTTCGTTTTCCTTGTTTTCCTTATTTGGTAGTTTCTATGTGATTATTAGTTCATTTGCTCCCAGCCAGGTTCCCCAGGTCAAGTCAAGTCAAGTCACTTTTATTTATATAGCTCTTTTAACAATACAGATTGTAGCAAAGAGTGATGGTCATGTATAATGACAAGATTAAACTATTTATTTATCAAATGCGGAGATGGTCCCTGTAGTCAAGACAACGATAATCACTAGAAATCAGGTGTCCCCAACTAAGCAAGCCAAATGTTGATAAAAGATTATTTTTCTGAAACTCCGCCACTCCAACATTCCCTTCCCACACGCACTGTAACAAACACATTATATACTAAGGCTACTGAAATTTAGTCTGGATTTTAACTTGCCATAAACATATTATGGCTTATTTAATGTATATTAGGGCTGCACGGTTATGACAAAAATCTAAATTGGCATAACATAAGCTAAAAACACTCGTCTAACTGAAAAGCTAAACTTTGAATGGTATTATAATACTAAAACTATATATGGATAGGTAGTGCGAGTAATAAATATGAACAAATATTTGTCATTATTTGCAAACTTAATACAATAAATTCTATTTAAGGAATATAATGAATTATTATCTTATTTTTGTCTATTTTGCAAAGTTATTTTTGCTGAATTTATTTGTATGGTGAAAGCAGTAATATTGTGAAATATTATTATTATTATTAGGGGCCAAGCCCGAAGGGCTTTAGCCCCTATTATTTCTGTATGATTCGGTTTTATTATTCTCGTCCAATGGGAGTCTATGGGAGCCCTATGAAGGGTACATGGGAAAATTATGAAATTTAGTACAATTGTGGCCAAAACTGGCCATGAATAGTGATCTGACCCAAATTTGGGAGCTCTAAGACAATTTTAGTATTTTAGCTCTGATCACAATCAATATCTTACATTAAGACTCCACCCATTACAGTAGCGGCCATTTTTAAAAGTACAGTTTTCAATTTTTCAGCTAATTCTCCTTCAGATTTGGTCAAATTTTTCTTAAACTTGGCAGACATAATCTTCTTACTATCAATTAAGGATAATAGTTCTTAATTTTATGAGGAACATTTTTTGCTGCTTTATATCTTTGTGAAAACTGTGATGCATTTGTTTCTTTAATATTCTTTGATGAATAGAAAATTAAAAACCGGATTTATTTGTAACTTAATTAACCCAAACCTTTGAATTATATATCATAATTTTCACAACAGTACTACTGTTTTCTACATTGATAATAATAAGAAATGTTTGTAGATCAGCAAATATAATTCATATCTGTATATCTGTAACATTTAAGTCTAAATTACATTAAACTACATTAAAAAAATGTAGTTTTTACCAAAAACAAATCATTTACATGATATGAAAATACATTTTACAGTATAAAACTGTAATTTACAAACAAGAATATCTGAATGTAAACCAGTAAATTCAACAACACACACTGCTATTAAAATCTGTTTTGTACCTTTAACATACTGACAACCACCATAATAATGCTGCTTATAAAAGATAAAGCCACATGACTGAAAGCTCATCACAAGCAGCTTCACCACAGCAGATATTCTATGTATACTATATATATATTATATATATATATATATATATAATACTAATATACAGTATAGAAGGTGCACAGAGTCATTCACACAAACACAAAATACCATCATGGTGACACACTTAAACAATGTAATGAACATTCATTAAACAACAGAAGATGTAACATAAAGCTATCATAAATGATAACAAAACTATTAAAAAACATGATTACTTAAGCTAAATAATTTCAAATGTGGAGTGTCATGCTGGGAATACAGTTTTTATTTGTATGTTTTACATTGATTTGTTCTAATTAGTTCTGTACAATTAACAACATTTTACTGTAAAATTAACATTAATTTAACATTTAATTTCAGTTAGATATTTTTTTACAGTTTCCCTATATATATTACAGGAATTTACTGTTAATCTATTAAGAGTTAGGTTATTTTCAAGATTTTACTGTTAAATCTACACTTATTTTTTTACAGTGTGGAGTAATGATGCTGAAAAATCAGCTTCGCTTTAGAAATACTATATTTAAATATATATTCAAATGAAAAACTCTATTCAAATTGGAATACTATATAATGCAGCCTCTTTGAACATATGAATATATTCAAATATTAATTATTACAAACTTGGGATCAGTGGTGCTAAAGAAAAAAGACTAAATTAACAGAACTATTCTTCGTGAAATGTTTGTATCGTGCCATACCATGTAAAACCAGGTTGATTTGTTTTGCATTTGAACTTTAAATTACAGTATAACTGTATCTATCATTTAGTCAGCTCGTGTGTTATATTTGTTGTATCTGCATTTTTAAGAGTTTGGAAAATGGATGCATATTCATTTATTTTATTTCATTTCGTTTGTTATCCAAGGACTATCCGTCTATATTACATGCACATTACTTTTACATATGTTGCATAAAAAAAAAAGTCACTTTTTACCTAGATTCCAGCTCTGGGCATTCAGTCACTTTTAGCTACACCCTTGACATCCTTAAAAAATAATACTTTTTGACTGCTTTTCCATCATAAATATCAGTTTTGTAACATTCAATGGTACAAATTTATTTTATAAGATAAGATTTATATGAATTACATCATATTACACCATAATACGAATGCATTCATAATATAGTTGAACATAGTTGCATATTGCAGGACAATTTTACACAAAGGTCAACCTAAGGTATTTAAATAGCTTGTTTTGGGTCAAGAACGAGCGCTCGTTTTGATTGGCCGGTGGGCAAGCACGTGACAAGGCAGTCACGCGCTTTCCAGGAACCCGTCAGGAAGAAGATAAACAAAACAAACCAGAGAGGAAGACGGCGTGGATTGAGAAGAAATGACATTAAGTTTTCCTAAAGACGGATAAAATTGGAATTACAACCTTTTTTGTACTAGTACACGGGTTGCTTGAAGGTGAGTCCTCTTTCTGACTGTGACAGCGATGTGAAGCGTGTGAGGATAGTTGTTTAAGGATGATAAAAACATTGTCTGGTGGAGTTAGCTCTCCGGCTAAGTTTCGCTAGCGGAGGGGAGGGACACGGAGGCCATAGCGCTCTAGTTCCTCTTTAAACCCGAACCTGTTCTCGGCTGACACAGTGTGCTTTTGCAGCTTGAGGTACCCGTTTGTCCTCTCAGATCGATGTTTTCCCCGTGCTTGCTTAGCTGGCCGGTCATTGGTGCTGAGTAAGGGCAGGAGATGTTGCTTGCTAGCTTTCAATCACTCGAGAACTTCTAGAACATTGCTTGGAGCCCATCACTGCACCTTTTGGAGGTCTCCTCCAATCGACACGCCCAGGTGCTTTATTAATAAACTGATCAAGTCAATTATGCTTAGGTTGTCAGAATTGTAAACTAGCGTTACAGTACTAAGAGTGAGTTAACTATCTGTTATTTATTTGCTGGACGTGTTGTTTTGGTGGGGAAACTAATGTTAGTTAGCGCTATTTCAGACCATTGTTTGAAAGTTGTGGGTATATGTTTATCACAATATATGTTGCGCTGAGATGATGTGATGCATATATGTATCCATCGAGGTGATAAAAGAGCTAAACTTTTGTATTTACTGATGATTTTACTAGAATTAACCCTCGCTAGGTCTGTAGGGTACACGCCCCCATCAGCACGATGCGAAGTGAAATTGAAACGCGATAGTATCAGGACTGCATTCGCTACAAAGATAACTCTCCGATGCGATTTTAAACTGTTTTGGTTGTGCATGAAAAGAAACTCGAAAGCTTCGAAACGCGATGCGTTTGAACGAGTCGTTTTATCGCGAAATGATGTCCGCTTGTCAGCCGCGTTGTGAAAACTTCATTCATTAAGTGTTGATTCAAAGTTTACGGGGAGATAATGCTTGCATTCCATCTGTTTACGTAACATGAGGGAGGCCTGCGATATTGTTTGTTGCTCGTCGACTCAACCAAGCGCTGCGAGGCGGGGCGTAATTGCGCTTGATTGACAGCGGGTAGGTGCAATGGATTGGGGTTGTGAATTTGCATGCAGCCAATCAGAAAGCGCCAGTACGTGGGCGTTGGCGCAGAGGCGCGACGGGTTGGGTTGACGCTGTTTGTTTTTGAAGGGGGCCATGTTGAGTTCAGTGTGTTGTAAAGCGTTAGTAGGTCAGGATATAGTGTGATATTGGCCGTAATGAGCAAATTATGCTCAGCGTTTGAATGGCATTTGTTTATTGCAGTTGTGTCTAATCGGCGAGGTCTCAGAGTTGTAGAAATGTGAGCAGTCGAGAGCTGTTTAGAAGTAGGTCATTCAGTCTTCATGTAAACATTATAGGACGTGTGGAATTATATCTGCAAGGTTATATTTGCGATTTATTATTACAAACGCATGGGAATTCTGATGAATGGACAAAAAAGTGAGCCATTTTGATTGACAAACAGGGTTTGGTTGGTACTTTATTCAAAGGCCTGCGCTTATAGTAGATACATATGTGTTATGGCTGTATTATTTTTCCTCGTCATGAAGTATTAAAGTACTAAAAGTCGAACTAGAGATTGTTCTTTTTTTTTCTTTTGTAAAGGTTCATACTAATTTGAGTAAGTGAGCAATTATGTGTTTTACCCAGCCTTGAACTATTCAGATGCTTAATGTGAAATTAGTCAAAAAAATTGTTCACGTCAGAATGTACTTTTTTTATTATTATTATTAACGTGTTATTTTTTATTATTTAATATATTTATATATTTATATATATATTATTTTTTATTATATTTAATTATTTAAACGTGTAAGCTGTTTTCGATTTAGAAATCAAAAAGAACATAAACTTTCCATACAACCAGAATTCATATTAGAGATCAACCAGTAGTGTATATTGTTGATAACAATTAAACAGATTTTTGTAAATCAGTAAAAAGAATGAACATTTTTTTAAAAAATAAATTTCAGTTGATTAAAATAGCGCTGAATTTTATTCGATAGCAATATATAATTAAATATTTAACAATTATTACGATAATTAAAATAAATGAAAATTGTTAAGCTTTATTACTACTGACTGCTTTATTATTTTGAAGTATATAAATAATGTTGAAGAAAGGACAGAAATAAAATCAATGGCGCTGTATACATTACATATCCAAATTCCTACATGTTTAAAATGTATGTATTTGACTTTATTCTTACGTTTTGCTCACAACTATTCCATAAAATGTTTTATATAAGAGCAGAGAAATATTTGGAAAAATATCAAAACCCAAAAAAATGACCTATACATTCATTGCACTTTTTATGTAAGTGTGTTTTCTTAAACAAGTGATTGTTCACATTGACGTGGTTGATATTCGCATGGTTGCAATAAACACCAGGTTGAGTCTGTTACCTGTTACATTTCCTTTGAGAAAGCCATTCAATGCAAAAAGCTTGTTTATTAGTCAAACAGAAAATAAAAACGCTAGAAAGAAGCGTTTTGTTTAATATATGCACATGTCAGTTGTTTTTCAAAAGTGCTTGAGTTGTCCTTGAGTGCAAGACTGAGAGCCTGGCGTTTGCTTCTGTATCTCAGCGAGCACAGACCTCTGACTTTCGCAGATTCCTCTGACATAATGCAAGCTTGTTTGTGTTTAACTCTGACTGTTCTATTAAGGTGCAGACAGACCTTGAAGCTAATAAGACGTCTCTAAACTTAAATATGAATTGTAAAAAGCCCTAGAGTGTCTCTTGTCGTACTTCCTGTGTATTAGCCACAGTGTTTCTGTAGCTTTAGCACAAAGGCCACCAATTTGATCACAGCACGCCTACGCTTAAGATCCTTCGGCTTGTGTGCAACAAAGCGGCGGCCTGTAAGTGCACACTGCAAAAAAACAAGTATGGCCAAGTTAAGTTTTAGTTTTTATGACCGTGCAAAACTTTTATACACAGATAGTTGTCATGATAAAATAGACTTTGTTTTTAATATTGGGTCCATTTAAGACCTCTTTGGTTGTATAAAAAATGTTCTCCTGTGTTTATTGCAACTTCTGCATTTCCGGTAAAAGCATGAAGTGCGTCTTATATATATTCTTCTACTCTTTTTTTCAGGATTTTCAGTGAATGTGATGTATGTAAACATTGCTTTAGCGGAATTTCACCTAATTATGAAAGTAAATAAATAATAATCTCAAATGTGTGTCTCAAAAACCTTATTATAATGCACAATATTCTGTTTAGCATCCATTGATTTAGTTTAATATTCTGTATGTTGCGTGACGTGCTCTTGTCTTCGTAAAAGATAGGAACATGGCAAATGAAAGAACAAACCAGACTGCAGTACATACAGGTTCACTTGCAGGGAGGGAAAATGTGGTTGCAACTAACTGAATTCATCTTTTACATTTAGACCTATATATATGTATTTAAGTTACGTTGCTAAATAAATCATTATACTACTGCATTGCATCATTTTTTGCAATTATGTATAACCAATTATTTAGTGGGTCAGGTTTCCACTTGATGTGCACACGATGGTTTCACTGAAGGAGCACTGGGAATATCCTTTACTAGTCTCCTTTGACCCACAGTGATGTGTCCTATGCTTTGTTTGAACTGTATGTTTACGAGCCACTGTGTTTGTGGCATACTGTTAATATACTTGACTGGAACCAATGACTCGAGCGATACTACATGTACAGGGATAGGCTCATATGTCATCCATTATGTATTATGTGATCCATTATGGTTTACTTTACAGGTGTGTTTTATAATATCCGAGGTCGATGTTGCTTTGATTTGTGTCATACAGATTAAAGTGCATAATAGTTAGGCTGATGAGTAGTCTCATAGTTTTAGGAGTTTTAATAACTATAAAAGTAACTTCCTTTAATTGTCAGACAAGTCTTTGCTTAGATCATCATCAGTTCTCAGCTAACTAGTTGGAGTTTCAGGAAGATGGTTAGTAAGCACTTAACCTCTTCGCGTTTGTATTCAGTCCGATTCACTAATGAATCATTCAGACCAGTTCAGAGCCTAACGTTGCTAATTGTATATACACTACCAGCAAATCAATAATTCCTAAATGATCATCATGTGACACTGACGATTGGCATAATGCTTACTGAAAATGTAGCTTTGCTATCACAAGGATATATGTGACCCTGGACCACAAAACCAGCCTAATTGAGGTATATTTGTAGCAATAGCCAAAAATACATTGCATGGGACAAAATTATCATTAGGATATTAGGTAAAGATCATGTTCCATCAAGATACTTTATAAATTTCTACCTTAGATATATTAAAACCTAATTTTTTATTAGTAATTAAAATTTGTAATAAAATTTTAAATTAAAGATTTTGATTTTTTTAAATGGTGGTATCTGGCCAAATATTGTCATATTCCAACAAACCATACATCAATGGAAAGCATATTTACAGCTTTCAGATGATTTTAAAGTCACAGTCATGACTGCTTTTGTGGCCCAGGGTCACATATAAGATTTAAAGTATATTAAAATAGAAAACCGTTATTGTAAATTGTTATAATATTTTTTCTACAACGGTATTGTTTTAACTTTATTTTTTATGTTTTTAACTTGAGCATAGGAGACATTCAAAAATCTTAAACGGATAGTTCACCCAAAAATTAATTTAATTATATGATTTACTCACCCTCAAGCCATCCTAGGTGTATATGACTTTCTTCTTTCACTGACGTGAAGCACAACTGTGCCTCTGGCAACTCGATTCAATTCCCAGCTTTTTTACTGATCACATCTCTGCCCTGTGATTTTCTGTTACATCTCCACTGCCTTCTCAACAATGAATGCACAACCCCCCCCCAAAAATAGCTCCCCTCCACCCAAAAAAATATCCTGGTCCTTCCAAGCTTAATCGCTGTGAATAGTGGTCAGAATCTTGAAGCCTAAAAAGGTGCACTTCGCTTCAGAATGTCTTTATTAACCCCTCGTGGCCGTTGGGAGCAAAGTGTGGTTTTGGATGATATCAGCATAAATCGTTATAGTTTTAAATATTGTGCATTAAAGTAACTTGTCACTGAAGACCAGCGATAATCATTTTCATTTTGATTCCGTAATAATGGAAATGTATACATGTCAAAGTTGAGGTACTATGGGAGGATCTGGACCGTGATGACCATAAGGAGTGTGTGTGAATCCTCTTTGGACAATCCTTCAGGAAGCTTGGAGTAATGTATCGAGTCACAGCTCAGATCACGCAGAGCTGTAATAGCTGTTAATGCTGGATATTTTGATGGAATATTTTCTATGTATGAACTGTTTATGCAATAAAATGTTTTCGTAGTTTGTGTTGTCCCTTGTCAGTACGAAATTATCCCAAATAAAAAAGGATTCATGCCAATATTGTCCAAAACTTTTTGGGGGCGGTGTATATATGTGACATATGTATATATTAGGTGTATAAAGATACACATATTGTGCATCGAACGCTTCACAGGCATTTTTCAAATCAAAGTGATCATCCTTATCCCCTCGTTGCCTTCTTTGTCATGGGAACATCAAGTCCCCACTGGAACATGCCGCTATCGTTACACACCTAATGTATATATATATATATATATATATATATATGTATAGCAATGAAAATTCTCTCTTTTTTTTTTAACTAAATCAATTCTAAATAAATTTAGATTTTGTGATATCCCCCTCTGAGGAGAAACTTTGCAAAACCAAACTGGGATTTGATTGGCTAATCTTACTCTCCATCCATTTTCCAGCAAGGGTATACAGTGCAAAACCATCATTTCAAAGTACCGGTGTTATGTTTCCTCTGATCTAAAGTCTCTTACTCCTAGATCCTATTGAAAGACCTTTCATTTCAGCCGCTCAGCGCTCAGGGACTCGTATTCATGAAAACAATGCTTGTTTACTACACAAGATAATCAGTATCAGCTGCTCTCTGTTTCTCCTTCTCCTGGTTCCATCTGTCCCTCTGTATTTTTGCATCATCAAAAGTGTTGCTAGCCTATTTGTCCCTTTTATACTAGCATATCAAAATGAATATTGGTAAATAACATGTGAATCCTGATTTCTACTGCGAAACTGTACTGTGAATGTAGGTCTTCTGGGTAGTCGATCCTTCACATGCCCTCCTTATAGCGATCATGCTGAGATGAGTTATCACAACAGGTGGATATATATTTTGGCAGGCTTGCTCATACAGAAAGCCTGTGACTCTTCCTCATTTCAGTTTCCAAATGCAGATGTATGATCACTCTTACAGACAGCATCGCCTTATAATGTCTATTAACAGCCCAGCGTTGTTGTAGGAGTGCTCGATGCAAATCCGTAGTATTATTGCTCATACAGCAGGTGGAACCTGTCAGTTCATTGTTGCTTTCATTCCGTTTATACTCTTATTCCTGGAATACACCAATCCAAAGATTCTATTCCCCCACAGAATCCTATACTTCTTCTATCCCAAAATTATGAAGAGCTGCTGGGATGATTGATTTTTTTTGGCCAAAACCCAGAAACAAGTTAGAAATGTAGCGCCTGTGGTTTTATTGTCCTGAATTTAAAGGAGTAGTTCACCCAAAAATGAAAATGACCTGTATTTTACTCACCCCCAATCCAGGTGTATTATGATTTTCTTTTTTCAGACGAACACCATCTGAGTTTTTTTTTTTTTTAAATGTATCCTGGCTCTTCCACGCTTGGTAATGCTGGTGGATAGTGGCCCTTGTTTTGAAGCTCCATAAATCGTATATATCTCCATTGTGAATCTACAATACTATACACCTCCAAGGGGTCTTCTGAAGCAGAATGATGGGTTTTTGGAACAAAAATATTGATATTTTTAACTCAAATCACTGACTTCTGGCATAGGCTGTATTGCGTGTTTGTGAGAGTCAGGATCCAGATTCTTGGCTGTCCTCTGACTCCACGTATGACATAAGCTGGATTCGTATCGTAAGCAGTACAAAACACCGGTAATGATTTAAAAGTCGAAACAAGAAGTTTAAACAAAAATGTCAGGATTTCACTATAAGAAAGAATGCTGCTTGACAAAAGCAGTCTTGAAAAAGCTAAATGGGACTAGGGGGTCTGGGAGATTTAAAAATGTCAAACAGTAAACTCATCTACTTACTAGTTCACACTTTTACTAGTAAATAGATGTACTGTGTTTATAATGACACTCTTACTATTGAAACTCAAATTTCAGGGAGAGAATTTTTTTTTTAAATACAGTCTTAAAGAGTTGTTGGAAGCGTAATGTCGGTGAGGTTGAAGTACCGTGACTTTGGTTTAGTTCGTTTATATCCTATGTTTTGCCTTTTTATGTATTTACAACGTGTAATGGCTGGAATACACATCTTTTTAAAAATCTGAACAGAGTGGCCGTGATGCTCTATGCAATTTTCTATAAAATCGGTCAGTTCAAATCTGCAGACTTTCTGACTTTTGACAAATAGCGTCAACTTTTCCGGACTGTAAATTGGTGCACAAATCTGGGCAGAAGTCACAGCGTTTATTCCAGCTTTAAGAATCATAAACTTTTGTTGGTTACAGATCTTATGAAAAAACCCTGTTGGGTTTTGGTGGAGAAAACAAGTGTGCTGCTAACTCCTGGTTTGACCTACAAAAGCACATCTTCACTGTAGCACAAAATTCCATTAAAAAAGACAGTGTACTTATGAGTATTAAATTAGGTGCCTGCTTTTCTTTTTCCTTAAAATTTGCATTATGAAGTGAAAGCTTTTATATTGTGTATAATATCATATGAACAAGAGTAAAGAATGCTTTAATTGAACTCTTCGAGGTATCTCTCTGGAGATGTCAGCCTGTGAGCTAACTATACTCCTTTTGACACTTTTTGTTCCAAAGAGCCTTTATTTGCATGAAGTTAAATTTAAATGTACTTTCCCACATCCTGTTGTCAGTGGTTAATGTCGCTCAAGTTGTCGGAAACTGGGAGTTCTCATTGAAAATTAAAAACTACAGATCACTTTGTCACTGTACATTACTTTAATAGAAGGCTCTTCTTTTGGGCTAGCGAAAAAAAAAATACTTCAAGAAGAGACAGTAAGTATCTACCCTAGCAACTCCTTAGAAACCACCCAAAACACCCTAGATAACTCTTAGCAATGTGCAGAAACCCAACCACAATGCCCTTAACAACCAATCAAAGTTTTGCACCACTCACATTTTCTTTGAGTTAAAAAAAATCGCGATTTTTATTCTATTGGTGAGTAAGCAGTAGAATAGTGCAGCGCTGAAGGGAAATGTTTTTCAGTGTGTTTTTTTTTTCCCCTCACTCTGGTTCTGTGGGCTGTATGCAAACCCTGCCATGCACAAAGCCAAAGGGTGATAAGACGCTTATTTGACTCTGTGCACCAAGAGGAAATGATGTCATCAAGCACAAGAGAGACAGGATTGTTTTGCTCAGCGCTGCAGCTGGTCAGCACAAGCCTCACATGCTCCGACGTATTTCTGTTGATTTGTTATGCAAAGAGTGTCCAGCGGTTCGGGTCTATGGCTGTCTGTCTGTCGAGGGGAAAGGGTTCCGCCGATGTTGTTTTAAAAATAGCCCTAGTGTTCGATGCTCTTTCACTACAGCCGCCTAATAATCTGACACGATTTAGGGCTCCCTTCTGTTCCTCCATGGATCTCAGGCAACCTGCATAACTTTTTTGACCATGGCTGGACCTTTTTATGAAAACCCCAATCTTTCTGCAAATGTTTGCAGACGCAAAAAAAGCACTGATGTCTATGAGACGAACCTGTCTGTGGCTCTTCTAATGTCAGTTGTTTTTGACAGCTGTTTCCTTTCAGTGTTTCATAGTCTGTGCCAGTTCACAGCTTGTAAGTGACATTTTGTGTGTAGACTTGCTTAACCAGACTACGCAGGCCGAGTGTCCTGTTTTGTGCACTGATGTTTTGTGCAGATAGTGTGTGTTGTTTTTGCTAGCTAACCGCTCTCCTGTTCTGTTTTCTTTCCACAGACAACAGTCAAGTAAGGAGGACAACTCAGCCGCACTTAAATGTGCTGTTAAAGCCTCCATATTAAAAAACGAGATTTCTTTTTTTTTTTTTTATGCTTAAAATCCAATTTCCTCCAGAGATTGACGAAAAGATAGGGCGACTGAGACAGGGGAGGTGGCAGAAAGGTTTCCATCAAGGAACTGAAGATCTGTGCTCTGCAATGCCTCAGGTATGGGCTCTGTCATTCAAATTTGGGTGCCCACTAAGGTATTTTGAAACAGGTGTCATGAGATGCTTCTCTTGCTTTCACCTTACAGCCCAGCATGAGCGGAATGGACCCTCCCTTTGGGGACGCCTTTCAAAACTGCTCTTTTACTGACCAGGCACTGACCAGCACAGACCTGTTGGCTAACAGTTCTGACCCAGATTTCATGTATGAACTGGTGAGTTTGTTCACACAGCATGACTCTTTCAGGCTTTATTCATACCTAGAGACTTTTCACACCACAGAACCTTTGCGCAATTTATAAATAAATTATACACACTTTGTGCCTGATAACATATTTTAGAGCTGATCACAACTAGATAAAAATGATATTGTTTATGTAAGGGTGCATGGTGTTTTAAATTAAATGGTGTTTCAGAATATCGCCAGAAGTAGTTGAGGCAACATTTCCGCAAATGGACAGGCAGCCATTAAACAATGTAGCATACAGTACTTGTGCAATAAAAGTTACTAGTCTTGTAAATATGTAAACAAGAACATCAACACAGGGCTTACAAATGAGCAATGTGAAACCTGAGAACCAGGAATTAAGTACAAACTCAATGTGAAGTCTAGGCAGTGTAAAAGATGGAACAAGATTACGCTTGGGGTAATTTCAATGACAGTGGGTGCAAAGTTACATTTTTGATGTTTGCAGGATCGGGACATGACCTGTCGCCAGAGCCCTAGAGGAGATATTTTCACAGTTGGTGACTGCAAAGACATGGACAGCATGGATCATCTACCTGAGCTGGTAGACAACGACCCTGCTTACAGCTCAAACTTTGAGCAGTGGGACACATACTGGGAGGACTTGACGAAGTACACTCGCCTCACCAATTGTGATATCTGGGGCACCAAGGAAGTTGATTTCTTGGGCCTTGATGACTTTTCCAGCCCTTACCAGGATGAGGAGGTGATAAGTCGGACACCCACCCTGGCCCAGCTCAACAGTGAGGACTCGCAGCCAGTTTGTGACACTCTTTACCATCCGGACTTGCTGGTGGGTCAAAAGCAGCTTTTGTTTCCACCTCCCACCGTGGCCAAGAAAACCAACAAACTCAGCTCTGCAACTAGCGCCTCATCAAGTCGCAACCCTCTGCCGGACTTCCCCGAGGGATCCCAGAAAGCTACCTGGCCTGTTCCCTCCAGCACTGACACAATGGCCAAGGCCCAGCTTCAGGGTCCTAGCAAAGCCTCGTCCGCATTTCTGGACAACATGGATTACGTTCGCAAAGCCAAGGTGCGCATTAGTGTACCGCGAAAGCCTATAGTAGAGAGCTCCACCCAGAATAGCGTTTCTGCCTCTCCTCTTATCCAGGAGCACGAATCGTCAGCTTCGCAGGTCAACGAAGACCCTGTCATCGTCTCTGCTAACACAGCATCCTCCATTACCTGTGAAAAGAGACTGGAACCTCCTAAACGAGAGGTACCGACTTGTCCTGGTCCCGAAATGGGGACCCTGAGGACGGTGCCACACAAACTCCCCTTCTCTGCGGAAACCTTGCTCACCGTGAGTGCCCTTGGATCCGATGTGTCTGCCGCCGATAAAAAGAAGGAGGAAGAGCACAACTACTCGTTATTCTTAACCAGGGCTAGGCTGGCAGGGAAGGCGGCTGCTGAAATGGAAGAGGAGGAAGAAGAGGAGGAAGAAGGCGAAGAAGAGGAAGAAGAGGAGGAGGAGGCAGAGGGATTGGATCTAGACGACGAAGACCATGATGAAGGGTTTGGCAGTGAACATGAGCTCTCAGAGAATGAAGAGGAAGAGGAGGAGGAAGAGGATGAAGACTATGAGGGTGACAAAGACGACTACGTTAGTGATGCGTTCTCAGAGCAAGGTGAGAAATGACATGAGTTTGTTGATGCTGTTGTAGCCAAATGCATATAAACCAGGAAGGCGTTCATAACGATACCTCTGTTAATGCATGCTGCGCTATATATAATCAGACTTTCGGAGGTTCAAAAATCAATGCCACCTAGCGAGCACACAGTACATTTAACACAAATAGGCCTACGACTGAGTGAGCAGGAAGAGAGAATATAGCGTTAATTCTCAGAGAATGGCATTGCTCTTGAGTAGCATTGGGAAATACAGTTCATTGTAGGACTTGGCTACTTGGAAAGTGCATTGTAAGGTTGTGTGCAGATAACATAAGGGAAGTGAAAGTAACAGATGATCTTATCCAGTGCATTATGTATAAAAATGACAAATTATGATCAGTTATTTTGATTCCACTCAAAAGTAAATGCATGTAAAAGTTCTTAAAGTGATTGATTTCATTTAGATATTTATTTATGGAGCTAATAATTTTATACATCAACATGTTTGCTTTTCTGCATTTTTCCATTTTTAAAGGATAGTTCGTCCAGAAAGGTGTGGTTTAA
Organism: Enteromius unitaeniatus; assembly: GCA_032359435.1. Classification (NCBI taxonomy): domain Eukaryota; kingdom Metazoa; phylum Chordata; class Actinopteri; order Cypriniformes; family Cyprinidae; genus Enteromius; species Enteromius unitaeniatus. The sequence goes on from JAUMHI010000067.1 coordinate 9,421,212, forward strand.
AATCTTTTGAAGACTGGATTGCTTTTTAAAAAAAATTTTATTCACATATAGTAAACACTGATCAACCCACATACATAGAGCAAAATTTCACTGGTTCTTGGGAGCATGTTTGAGTTTCCGTTTACAATATTTGATGTCTGAACAGTGTGCATGTTTTACTTTAAAACAGTTTTGTGTTGAAATGTGTAAATATGATTGTTAGGTTTGAATTTGTCAAATACTGCAGGCCTAGTGACGCCGGCTAAGATGACGGTAAACATTTAGATAGAGATCTTTGAAGTATGATAATTTGTGTCAAACTTTTAAGTGAGTCCTCCTCCACCCATCCTGTTGGAAACTGAAGAGACCCAAATTTCCACCTGTCAAAAACACATTGCTCTAAAAGACAAGAAGGTGTTGCAGAGGTTTAGTTTGTAAAAATTGTAATTTTATCTATTACGTTATGCTTCCTTAGTGTCCAATAAAGTTAATATTTGATGAAAATAATCATCCGTCTCACTAGACTTGAAAATTCGAGCATTAGTGAAATACTGGTATACATAACAGCAAAACCAAAACAGAACTCTTACTTAGTATTTTTTGCATCCCTAGTGAAATTGTGAATAGAAGTAAGATTGTGCATTTTCATGATAATATGGGTTTAGGGATTCTGTAAATGTAGTATAGGAAAAGATCATTGCTCATTTATTTCTTTTAACTCATTACTGTCCTATCTTTTAAACAGGATGTGACACTGATATGGTTGATGATGTCAAAGGCCTAACTGCTGGAATTTCCAGGAAGAGGGGAAAGCGTAGATACTTTTGGGAGTATAGCGAGCAGCTCATCCCATCCAAACAGGAGCGCATGCTGAAACCCTCCGAATGGGACAGAGACACACTTCCCAGCAACATGTACCAAAAGAATGGCCTGCACCATGGTGAGACATTCACTGTCCATCACATGTCATCTATAAACAAAGAAGGGGCACAAATTGAAACGAATGTAGTGTATTCATATGGACAGATGTAGCTTTTACTAGCTGTTATATTAAAGGTGACATATCATGAAAATCCAAATTTTCCAGGTTTTAAGAGCTAAAATCAGGTGCTGGTGTGTGAAAAAGACTAACCTAGTAACTTTTTTAGTAAGTCTTTTATTTTTACAAGCCTCTGAAAAAATTAGCGCGTCTGATCTCACTCCCCTTGTGAGGTTGCAAACCACCCGTAAGTTTCCACCCAAGGTGCCGTCATTTTGATTTTACAAGCGACAGTGGTGTACAAGTTCAAATGCCATGGTGAAAGTTTGAGCCTCAGAGGAGGCTAGAGAGCAGTGGATTTATTGGTGTATTTACTGTCATTTATATTCCTGCTGTAACAAAGAACTAATATAAAGGTGACTTATTTTCATTTATTTATATTTAGTTTACCTTCACAGACATAATTAACTGACTGTTTTTTTTTTACTTGTGTGTATTTAATGTAAAGGAGAACTTAGTTTAGGTCTCACATGCGTTTAACAGCCACTTTCTGTCTGTGGCTTTCAGATATGTGCACTCAGAAAGAAGTTTAAACTAAAATCGTTTAAAATGCATGATCACCGCGATGAACATGACAATCAGAATCAAAACAGATGTTTTTAGCAGGTACGAGCTGCAATGTGGCGGATCTATTCTGGAATTGGGGGCGGGGAGTAACAGCTCATTTGCATTTAAAAAGACAGGCACAAAATTCAGACTTTTAATGCTTCCACTCAAAATAGGCAATTTCAAAATAATATAATTAATGATCACTGGGGTATTTTGAGCTGAAACTTCACAAGCATATTCTGGAGACTTAAATTACATAATATGTTTCCTTTTACAGAGTTTTTTAAAATCTTCCTTTAAGCCTGATATATTTAATGTTAATATTTATCTGACTTGTTTAGGAAAATACACACTGAAGAAGTCACGGCGGACAGATGTGGAAGATCTTACTCCAAACCCTCGAAAGCTACTTCAGATTGGCAACGAACTCCGGAAACTCAATAAAGTCATTAGTGACCTGACACCGGTTAGTGAGTTACCCCTAACCGCCCGGCCTAGGTCTCGAAAGGAGAAGAACAAGCTTGCATCCAGGTAAAGCCATATTGCTAATTCCTTGAATAACTACTCCTTTAATTTTTTAAACCGCGCATACCAACGTTTTCAATTAAAATCCTATAAAGATAGACTGCTTAAACTACATGGTGTGCTGTCTTAGTTATTTAAAATGCTGAAATACCCCTTTGCATTTTTTTATTTTTTTTAGTAAAATGCTTTTCTTGATTCTTGTGTTTTTTTTCTTCCTCAGGGCCTGCAGGCTGAAAAAGAAAGCTCAGTATGAAGCCAACAAAGTCAAGTTATGGGGTCTTGGAACTGAATATGGTACATTGTTTAGACATGGAAATTAATTTTTAAAGGAAGTGCTTGAGATTGTGTATTGAAGAATGTGTCTGTCAGTGACCAGACTGAGTGTAACTTGCTTTCGAAAGGCTAGTTTTTAGATCAGTTAAGTTTTTGCCAAATATGCCAGGAATGAGACAAAGATCTTCTTTTTCAGATCGTTTGCTGTTTGTGATCAATGCAATCAAAGAACAGATAGTCAGCAGAGTACAGGATATCTCACATGACAAAGGAACAAGCATGACAGAGAAGCTGGATAAACTCATCGAGGATACCTTAGGTAAGAAAACGTTCTCTGTATTATTAACACTTGTTAAAGGGCTTTCAGAATTAACATTGTCTTCGAGAATTTTAAGAGCTATCGGATTGTTTCGCTTCGTGCTATGCTCTGTTGTATTGAAACTGTTTTCTGAAGGAATCAAAGCAATCAGCACATCACCGCATGACATGACCTCATCCTACTGTTATATAAACTAAGAACATAAGATGAATATGTTTGAATGTTTTTCAACATGTTGGAAGCTCATGATCTCAGCAAGGGACTGGGAAGTAAACAGCCCAGTAATCTGGTCTATTCTATTGATTTGAAATAGTTCACCCTAAAATAAAGAAAAATGACGTCATTTATTCACCCACATTTTTCAAACTTACAGCACTTTTTCATAGAACACAAGAAACTCAAACTGCTGCTCTATTTAGTCTGGGTTCCTGGTGGCGACATTTTTGCACTTCAATGGAATCACGAGTAACTGTTTGACAGCACTAATTACTTGTATGGATTTCTTAATGTGTTCTCTTTTGTTCATACAGTGCAGCCACCAGTTGCTGGCCAGACTTCAGACTTTGTGAATCAGATCCTGGAGAACACTGGGAAAGGAGATCCCACCGGAGGGCTGGTGGGGTTGCGTGTGCCCACATCAAAGGTGTAGAGTCACACCGACCGGCACCTCAGAGCACACGCGAAGCCATCCGCGCCATTCTTGTCCCACACTGTATCGGCCCGACACTCTGCATGCCCATTTCACTTGGAGACGCATCCTCACATTTAAAGTGAATACATGCATACGATACCCGCTTGTGCATACGTATGTGTATATTCACCTCGTGCGCACCAATGGAAATGAAACTAGTAGTTAACCTTTGCACTCAGTAGTTTGTTTCCTGCCATGTGTGCATGTGGCTGGTATCGATCAACAGGCCGCCATGTTGCAGATATTAAAAGCCAATATACGAGATACCTCCAACAAACGAAAAAGAGAGAGAGAAAAAAGCTAAACAATCAGCACCAGTTCTTGCTGTAGCCATTTTCCTCTTGCGTCCAGCTAAATCTAGTCAAATGCCCATTGAGAGTTTTGGGAAGCAGAGGCACACTCTGCAGAGAAACTATGAAGGCATTAGATCCTTTGATTTAGCGGTCAAAAAGGTGTAAATGCAGACCTTTCGAGTTTTTGAACACGGCGTGTACGATTTCACCCTCGTTAGGCTTACTTATTAATCTCTCAGCTGAGGGTGTAAGTGTTCGGGGGAACTCCTGTTCGACGATCAATTGAGATGCACCAACTACAATGCGAAGGAACACAAATATCGATGTTTAAAGCAAAGTTACTGATGTTCGGTGTATATATGTAAAATGGGGATGTTTTAAGAGAGTAGCCTCAAATGCCCTTTCCCACAGATTTGCGATTGTCTCAGGTTGGAAAGAGAGAGAGAGAGAGAGAGTGTGAGAGTTTTTTTTTCTTTTGTTTTTTTCTCCTTCTTTCTTTGACTTGAGCAGATGGTCAGTTATATCCCTTATTGTAAATAGGCAGGCTGATTATTATCCACTGGTGAAATCTTTTCCTTTCTACACTTTGGTTGAAGTGCCCTCACGTCAAATCACCTTTGATGTTGTTTTGCAAATTCTCAGCGAAAGAGGCTTTAAAAGCTGAATCCCTGACTGGGTTTTGTTTATATTTGTACTTTATACAAGTAAGATTCATTGTGCCTTGCAATCGCGGAGTTGAGGAAAAATAAAACTCAATGGAGAGCGCAAATGGACCATTTTGCAGGAAGCAAGAAGTCGAATGGGGGGCGGGGGGTTTGTAATGTATTTCAGCTCTTTAAAGATACTCTGAATGTACATAGGAACATGGAAAATATAGATATATGCCACAGAGTCTGTGCTTTGTATCATAAGATGGCTCTGGCAAATGTACTTTTTTCGGTACTTCGTTTAAGAGGGGATGGGGGGTGGGCAGTGTCGTAATATAAGAAATATACACATATAAAAAAAAACAAAAATGATATTTGCACACTATATTTTGATTGTTTTGTTTTTTGTACCAAAGACACATGCAACTTAAAATGGCAACTAGCCAGTCTAAGTAAGGTTTTGCACAGCTTACCTGACACCGTATTGAATGTAGGAAAAAATGGTAGGGTCAGGGATTTCTAATGAACTGTGAAATTTGCTTGGGTCCAATTCTCTGCAGAAAGAAGCGTTCATTTGCATCCTCGTCGAATTTTGTACTGTTCCTTTTGTTCTCATATATATATTTGTACCGCCACCGAAGTTTTGTTGCATATTTAAAAGACGAGCTATAAAGTTAATGGAGATGCTTCTATTTTGCCCATAGAAGATATTATCACCAAACCAAAAGGTTTACTATTCTTCCTGTAGTTGTAGAGGAGAGTGCATATACAAAAAATGATACATGTCATTGTCTTGTATAGAGTTTGAATACGCATTAATCCATGCACACGTTGAGATGCCACCTTCTGAGATGCTATGTTACTCGGCATGAAACATTTCTATGCTTGTCTTCTTACTCCGAGTATTGTTGAAAGCAAAATTGAATTGCGTCTATTTTTGTAGAGATTGCCTTTATATTTTCTTTCTCTCTCGTAAAGTACAGAAATGTTTCCGAAAGCACTTATCTTGCTAAGGGAAATCAGACGATCCTTGGCAAATAGATTGTCAATGAAAATCCTCTTTTAAAATTGGATTTAACACAATCTTATGTTTAACTTCACTTCATTGGCTGTAACAATCTCACAATCCAGTCCAGGTTATTTTTAACCCCAGCAACGAAAACAAGAAAAATGACAAATTATATTTTGCATGAAGTGAAGCCTATAAAAATGCACTTTACACTTGAATTGTCGATATCGCATTATGGTGGTGTATACTTAAAATTGTACTTTAAGTAAATGAGAGTTACTTTTAATAAGAATTGAAGTGGAAATGTGCTTAACTGTGACGAAAATAATGTCAGAAAACTTAAATAGCCCTAAAATTAGACTTCATTTTCATTATGGAAAAGAAAAGTTAAGTTATTTAAGTTGGGATTTCCCTGCTGCCAGAATCTCAAGCTGCTGCGAATTTGTTCATTCTGAAAAATCTCTTCCAGGTGGAGTAGTTCGCTAAAGGCCCTTTAAAAGTGACTTTATTCTTGATGCTGAAGCTTGTGGAGAAGGTTTTTTCTCAAATATCACTTTTGATCAAAGAAGGGAGAATATTTTTTCCTTTAAAATCTAAACTAAGAGTTTTGTAAAGCTATTTTCTTTGCATTTAGTAGCATAGTAAAGATTCTATATACCATCCATTTTGTGTTGTACCCTTTTTTTCCCTCTTTTTTTGTACATAGACATGAATTTAAAATTATTATAAATGTGGAAATATATATATACAGTATATTATATATCTATAAATGTATAGTAAGTTCTATATTACATGTAAGAAAGCAAAAGCACTTTGTCTAGACAAAAACAAAAAACAAAAAACACAAAAAAAAAGAAAAAAAAAAGCTTTCCCCCTCCCATTTGCTGCTAAACCGACCTCGTTTGAATGCTGCGGTGTGTACTTGACTTTTGCCATCTTGACCAGGGCAGTGTGACAGAGAGGTCTTGAGCGGAGACAGACATTCGTACGCGTCTCGTTGAGTAGTGAGGACTCTGACGTCACAATCTTCATTTGCCTTCAGTAGACATTTCCTATGGAAAAATACAAATTCAGCTTTGGATTTTTCTTCAGGTCGATGTACAGTGTTGACACATTCTCTCTGGCCAGAGATGGGTATTGTTGTCGTGGATTTTTTTAAGTAATTTTTTACTTACTGGGGGAAGTCTGAGTTAGCTCAGAAGAAAAAAAAAAATTAATATATATAAATATAAATATCGCTGTACTGTAAGGCAGTTCCATTTGCCATGGGGAATCAATTGGACTATGTTTTTATTTAATTTTTTATTTTAATTTTTTCGTCTTTAAAAACCCATCCATTCTCAAAAGAGCGCAAAGCCATTTTTTATGGCAACAAAGACCGGCCTTTCTTTTGCCATCTACAGCTCAAAGCTTTTCAAGAGTGGCATTAGCTCAAAATGATAATGATTGTCCTGTAAAATAAGCTTGATGGCAAGTGACAATGAGCATACGGAGATGGAAATGCATGTTGTCCTTCTGTCGACAGCCTGCTGTTTTGAGAGCGTTTGGTAGTTATCGTAGTGTGCTGTCACAAGCTCTCGCATTCAACATGATGTTGTGAGCTGTGCAGTTTAGTGTTTTAACCAGGGGACTCTGTGGCATTCAAACAGTTAAGGAAAAGAAAAAGCCAGTATTTTATCTTTCTTTCTTTTTCTTTCTTTTTTTTTGCTGATCATGTTTTTATATAAAGAAAGAACACATACACGTGTATACACACAGACACACATTTGTATATGGGTGTTTGTTTTGCTTTATAGCGTGATTCCATATTAACATTTATAATGGGCTGTTACGTTAGAATTAATTACGATTGTTTTATAATCCTGGGGAAATTATTTCTGCCTTCAAAAACAGATATATGCATCGAAAACATAAAAAAAACCAATTCACAAAAAGTAAATAGAATTCATTATTTAATATATTTTTCAGTTATTTAGCATCGTATTACTTTTTTTTTCTTTTTGTTTTTTTATAAAGGGAAACAATGTAGCTTTCTGTTTCTGAACAATTTTAGTTGGCTTGTGTGTGTTTTTTTTTTTTTTTTTTAAATCACCCATAACGCGAGATGTTAATGTATACTGAAAAAATAAAGAAGAGTAAGCTAGCTATTACATCCATTCTTTGATTGATTGATTGATTGTTTTTATTGTCTGCATATTGTTGATGATTCAATAATTTTGGACGCAAAGCTGCTAAATCATGTTTTAAAATTGTATAGAGAATCAAAGATCATTCCCTGTTACATTCAAGCAACAAGCAATGACTTTTATATTGTAAACAATTATTTATCGAGAGTTGGATCTTATGCCACTATCTTTATACCGTGGATTCATCAGACACCGTTCGATCTCACTCTGAATCCTTCTAAAATGGCTACAGTATATACTCAAGAGCATTCAAACAAGCATTTACACCTTTCCTTTTCAACGGTTTGTGTAGATATGTGTTCGCTATATATACAAGAAAGATTACTCTTATTGGTGCACTATGCAGGTTTCACTCTGTAAAAAGACAGGATGTTGCTTTAGTTTACAGCACTTGTATTTTTTTAACAATTGTATCTGGTATTGTAAAAGTGGTTATCGATGGTAAACAACATGGTGACTAAGCTGAGAAATCTTTTGATAAGCATTTCACGGACGGCGGCCTGTCTTATTGTTGCTAAATAAACAAGCTCTTTCCAATGTATTTAACCTATTGAATGTTGTAGTTTTGTTTTTGTTTGTTTGTTTGCTTTCCTTTTATGCTGTTGTTTAATTGACCTTGATGATAATTCATTGTACCATTCTGTGCATTTTGTTACTCTGTATCGGTTGTAGTCGTTTCGACTTGTGTGTTCTTCAAACGTAGAAAAGACCTTCAAGCTTTTTAGACGATACCGCTTCAAGGTTTAGCAGCAGAACATGCATTCCTACATATCATGACTCCAGCTGCTTGTAAATGTTCCATTTAACAGACCTGTATGCTACACTTGATCCCTTTAGAAGTGATATTTGAAACCATGGATGCGTTTGCATATACACGGCATGACTCTGGTGCATGCTAACCTTGCTAAATTGATATTCATGGAGCTTTTGCAACAGACATCGGGGCAGAAGAACGCTCCCGCTGTCTCGATTCAAACCAACGAGCACAAGTGGGGTGGGGGAAAGAAACTTGGTGTAAATCATCTCCATCGAATTCCAGCTATTAGCTGAAAAGACCCACATTGCACTTGGTTTTACAGAATTTCCGATGTTGTTTTTGAAATGATGCCTGCAAAATCAGGTGCCTTATTCAGACATGAAAAACCCAAACTTGTTCTATTGACATTTTCTACAGAAACAAGATTTTTGCCCATTATGCCAAGAATTAAATCACAAGTTTCCTCTGAAATTCTCATATTCTTTTTTTTGATTTTGTTTGTTTTGTTTATTTTTTTTTGAGTTTTTTGTGTCGAGCAGTGAGCTTGCTTCAGATGAGAACTGTTGCTGCTTTGCCCTAATACAGTTTTCATTGAAAGATGAATGTAGTCTTCCTTCAGTGGAGTTCAATATGATTAAATATAAAGACTGTGTCCCATACTATTTGGTTGAGAGACTATCCAAAGAGTGCTGCAATCATAGACTCATTTTTTTTTATGTTTATATCATATATATATATATATATATATATATATATATATATATATAAATATAAACCACGTGAGATTTCTTCTGTTTAGGTTCATGGTTGGAATTGTCTCTGCCTTTTGTTTTAACCTTGGTAGAAGCAGGTAAATCCGTTCGTACATGATACATTGTAACTTTTTATATGCGTTGGACGTCGTACGCAGTGGTGGATTCCTCTGAAGCCCTCCGAGCGGAAGAAGCTTTGTAAAGACAATGTCAAACCTTGTCAACATTGTGTCCCCTCACCAATGCTCAAGATTATTGTGCCTCCCGATACTTCTGGTTCTACTGTTCCTCAGATCGCCGGCTATGACCTGGAGCAGAGTCACTCACCAACGAACAGAAATGGCCTTCAGCAGTTGTTCTCCAATGAACAGAATCAAGGTTTTCCACGAACACAAATACGACACAAGCAGAGGTGCGCATTGCTCGGCCTAGACCGTCCCGAGATGGAATTCGGTCAGGAAGCCTCGGCGGACCGCTGACGGATGTCCCCCGTTTGTTGCGTCGGGACGCTTTCCTTGCACTCAGTCACTCCCTCAGAGAAAAGTTGAGTCTTCTTTTGGTGGTCTCCGCTGCTTGGCTCCCTTCACAGCGATGTGGGGGGGGGGGAGAAGCTCTTCGTTTTATTGGGTTCAAAAAAACTTGGACATTGGGTAGGAGTCCTGTCTCACCACCCATGGTGCTGAATTTCAAAATACGTACTTGAACACCCTCGGAGCTGTGGCTTGGCACGTGCTGCCAGGTCCGTGAACTCTTGTCCTTCCCCGATCTTATGCTAGAAACCGTTCCGAAATAAAGTTGCTCTTACGACATCTGCTCAAGCCACTGCAACACCTGTGCCAAGACCTGACCCCAAACAGGGCGCTCATGTTGGACTTGGACCGAACCAGTGGTGGGGCGGGAAAAGGGCCGTGCTAATGTAGCGGTGATAGCTTTTTTTGATTGTCTGTTTGCTTGTTTGTTTATTTCTTTTTCTGTTGAGGAAGACATGGAGAGCTAGTAGGGTCACTTGGACTGTTGAGCCCAGATCTCTTGCACTAAAGTGCATGGGACTCATTCGAATCACTACTCTGAAACCAACGTTACCAAAAAGGTCTCCGAGGAACGTTCGCATACTTTTTCTACACTGCAGTGATTTACATTCCCTTCCGAACTTTTGCCAAATTTTTTGCATCGAGCGACTAAATTGACCTTCAACATTGGAAGCGGGGTTTGCGAAAACTTAACCAAGGCCACCAAAACCCTTTCGTTTCGATTCCCTTTCTTTCTTTAGTTTCGAAAATCCATACAACATTCAATTTACAATGATTGACGTGAAGTGTCAATTATTTGAAAAAAGAACTAAATAAAAAAAAAAAACAAAAAAAAAACAATAAGTGAACTTGTGCTTCTAATGTTGTATGGTATTCTACTTGATAATTTAGCATGGGATCCTTAAGTAGCTAGTACTGTGTGTGTACTCCCCAAGTGTAAAATCGTTCTCTTTTTTTATTTTATTTTTTTATTTTGTATTTTTATTTTCTTGGTTCTAGTCACAGTAGGAAGGCTGTATTTCATTGCTAAGTGCTCTGTCATAGATCTCTTGGTGATATTCTTACGCAAAACTCTGCAGAAGTGTATCCTACTGAAACTAACAGTTACTTGATCCTATTAGCAATGTCTATATTTGTAGTTCACATATATGCCTGTTCAAATACAATATCTTGACAGTTGTTCTATTTATGTTTCAGTGTTGTGCTGGGTTTTGACATACATTGGACATTTTCTTTGACTTTTATTTCTTTGTTTTTTTTTTTTTTCTCGTTTTTTTTTTCGGCACAACTAGTTGGAGAACAGCTTGGTTTATCGAGCCTTGTTAGTGTACAGATGTGAAGTAGGCTTAAAAGCAGTTGTGATTGATCTTCAAAATGTGTCCGTTTTGTGTTATTGTGCCTCTTATTGTTTGATTTCAGTTTTTTGTATTATCCTTAATTATGTCACTGCATTGTATCAGCCCGGAGTTGGTACCACAATTCTGCTTGTAACCATGATAGTCTAATTCTATTATTGATTTTACTATCAAAATAAAGATTAGAAACTGCAGCCCTTGATCTGTTTTGCATTTTTACTAAGTGTAGTGTTTTCACTATTCCTTTCGTCAGTATACTTCTCAACTCAGGGACACGGACATTTAATTTGTACAGCGGTAGATTTGCTCGCATGCTTCACAAATGACATGATTGTCTCAGTGACCCAGCTACTTACTTCATTCTGTTCTTCCTTTCTTCTCTTCCTCCAATTCTTTCTCTCTTCCTCACTTAGTTCTTGGATGCCTAGTGTTTCTGGCAACGGTCATGCATTTCTAAGTCAAAATGAAACCACAAACTTTCCCCTATTATTCTGTCAATAGTTATGAGGTTATGTTCTCCTTCACAGTAGCCTACTGTTAAAATGTTGAAGTTACTTGACTTATTTTTAAATAGTGCAGTTCCATCCCATATATAGGCTACATGCATATATAAAACTAATATTTTAAATAATACTTTTTCAGTAGTGTTCTATTACTTCATTGTCAGTTTTACATTTTGTGCTATTATAAATGATCTAGCCGTCTGCCTTTATATCTGTCTGTCTATCCCCCAGGGCTATTTATTATATCCATCATAAACGTATGATTACCCATAACTGGTTTATTGACATTTTGTGGGTATTTATTTGTACATCTATAAGTCTTTAACAGTTTTTATAATAGCCTACACTGTAAAAAATTACGGTGATACTACGGTAAAAACCTGTTAAATGGTTAATGGTAAGTTCTTGTTATATTTTCGGGGAAACACCATAAAAATAAACACTGTACATTTAACAGAACCTTGAAACTAAAGTTGCCCTTACTTTTCACGGGTTTATTCTGGAAACCATAGCTGCCGTTTTTTTACCGCAAACTTTACGGATTGTTTTTGTACGGTGTAGTGAACGTTTAGCTACTGGACTAAACCGACGTGTTTTGTGAAAATGAGAAATACTATAGACATTCACAGTTAATACTAGGCTATAGAGCTTTTAAAACCATTTCATATGGAAATGATTCGATTTTTTTGATAAGTTAAGAGAACGTGCCGAATTAAAAATGTGTTTTCTGTCGCTTTTGATTAATTTAATCAATCATATATCATATTAATATATATATTCTTATGAAAAGTTGTGAAGTGGTATTATGCGCTGTTTTGCTCTCGGAAAACTTTTGCAGGGCGCATCAAAAAGGCGATCTGAAAATGCACTGAAGTTTGGACCTTCTGACGTGTCGTATGACAACAAACATGGCGTCCTCCTCTGATGTACATGTACGAATTTGTGGGCAAGAGATTATTAAATATGATCTGGAAATCAAAGCTCTTATTCAGGTAGACTTTATTCCTTATATGAATGTGTCCGCTGCAGTCTTACTGTTAGGTTTGTCTATCAAGTTAACTGTCGTGTCTGTGTCAGTTAGCATAAACTGGATATAATACATTCTTGTTTCAAGACGTTTTTTTTCTTGTGTCAGGACATAAGAGAGTGCTGTGGGCCACAGGCAGTGCTTTTGGAGCTGAACTCTTCAGTGAAGGAAAAGTTCAGTCGGTTAAGACAGAGGATTCAGGTACATTCGTCATTTCTTGACAATGTTTCCGTCAAAACAATATAAACACGATAACATCATAAAAACTCTTTGTAAATAAACTCTTCATATCATCGTCATCATAGTACGTTATCATAATAAAACATCAAGAAACAAGAAGTTTCCATAATGCATGTTATTTTGCTCGGAATGAATTGATGAATTTATTTTAAATCTGTATTTATTTTATTTTGTTAGTTCTTATTTGATGACAGTGGTACAAAATTATACAACATTTGGTGCAGGTACTAACTTAATAACTAGTTTTGAGATGATGTTATTGACCTTTTGTAGGTATTGATCTAAATCTATAAATCTTTGACAATTTTTTATGTGTATAAATAACTTGTGTTGTTATTAATATTTCGTGGTGAAAATCTGTGGCTTAGGTTTACATATTATCCATGTATTGTAGATAATGTGGAGGTGTATCAGATACAATCCAAAAGACTTCGGAGGAATATGTATTTGTACATCAGTCCTCATTGTATTTCATTACCCTACAATTAAAACTACAGAGCTTTGAGCGTAAGCACTCAAGCATTGTAATATTATTCTGAGATATAGACTGACAACTATCAGAATTTGCTCTTACTCGTTTGCCAAATTAAAAAAAACCAACATCTGCACAAAACTGCTTATTTTGGGGCAGGTGTGCGTTTCATATTCTCTTACATCACACGATACGATCCATAAAAACAATATAAAACGCATGCACAATTCTTTACAAATATTTAGTTTCAAGGATGAATCGGTGATTATATTAAAAAGACTTTACAGGGTTAACATTGCAGATAATAGCCGACCCAAACTTCTTGATAGGACATGGAACAGATGGCAAAAGAACAAGACAGAGAGACTGATAAACAAGCTATCTTGACTGAAACGGAAGGCCATCGGAAGCAGATGTTAAGGTTAGAAAACACATTTTTATTGTCGAATGCTTTTTTTGATTATGTGTTAAATTGCAGTATTATCACTACTCCGATGTTTCAGTAACCAGACGGCATGGAGGAAGGCAAATCTGGCCTGCAAGCTGACCATTGACAACCTGGAGAAGGACGAACTGCTTCAAGGTGGTGATTCAGTTAGACAAAGGTAAAACATACCAAATATAAGTGGCCTTAAAAGGATACAATGCACTTATTGTGTACGTATGTTTTTAAACAGTACTAAAATAATGACTGTAACCCACCCTTAAACCTACCCATACCACCAAACCTGTCCAAAGTGTTTTGCAATACATTATGAACATCATAAGTGCACTGATGCAGTAGTTAAGGCCACCCAATATTAAGAAAAGAAAGCAAAAGAATTGCAGATTTATGTGGTGTTTAAATTGATAACTTTGTCCCAAGCCATATTCACTGAATTGATCTTGTTGTGGTTGTAGGAAGGCCACTAAAGAGAGTTTGGTGCAGACATCCAGTGATATCACAGAGAGTCTGATGAGCATCAGCCGGATGATGTCACAGCAGGTGCAGCAGAGCGAGGAGACCATCGGAACTCTGGGTAAAACATGTGCTCTGAGTCACTGGGTCTGAGATCACAATCTGGTAAAGGAACAAAGGTTTTACACCTGAAGAAATCTCATTAGTAAAAAAACTTGGTTTGTCCTTCACGTTGACATCACTTGACCTCTATGACTATAAAAGTAAACAGTAATTAAAACTAATTAATTAAAACCGACAAGAACTGGGTTAGAAAGCATAAATACCAAACATGCTACTGTTCAAACACAATGTTTTTTTTTTAACCGAGATACAACTATTTTAACATTTCTGAGGGTGCAAAAAAAAACTAAAATAACATTGTCCAAATTAAGTCCTTAGTTATGCTTATGACTAATTAAACATAAGGTTTTAATGTATTTGTGGGTGGAAATATACAACATTTATAATCAATATTCGAATGATTTTGGGCATAGAAAAAAATCAATAATTGTTTGCTATTGCTACAAATAAACTAATACTCATGGTACATGAGAAAAACATTGGAAAAACATCTCGTGAAAGCATTTAAATATTTGTTTTAATCTCGCAGATTAAGTTAAAAGAATCTCGTGATTAATCTGTTTCCAGCGTCATCCTCCAGGACTGTGCTGGAGACGAATGAAGAGTTTAAAGCCATGACAGGAACCATTCACTTGGGGCGAAAACTCATCCTGAAATATAATCGGCGTGAACTGACCGACAAACTGCTGATCTTTTTAGCTCTTGCTCTGTTTCTGGCTACAGTGCTCTACATCCTGAAAAAGAGACTCTTCCCCTTCATTTAGTGGAAAAGGGAACTGTGTCAACTTAACACTGCTTTCCACAAATCATTTTGTGAATGTTACAACTCAAATGAGCCCCACAGTTCTCAGAGCCACTAGTTCTTTCAAAACGAGGGGTTTGCCATCGTTTAACCACCAGATGATGACAAGCTTCAGAATTCTCCGGGGACACATTATTGAAAATCTCAGTTATCAGGATCACTAAACAGAAATTCAGGAAGGAATAAATGCACTTTGTACAATCACCTATATTAGTCTTAATGATTGCTTATTCACTACTATATTTTATAATCAGTAGTTGTTTGTACAAAAATAAAATGTTTTGATCTCGTTAGTTCTGTAATATTCCAATAACCTGATGGACTACACAATGTCTGTGCCTTATGAACTACTGTAATAATTAATAGCATTTCTACATATAACTGAAGGTTATGCTTCATTGGCACCATGATGGTTTTTTTTTAATAAAGAAGTCTTTTATGCTCACCAAGGCTGCATTTATTTGCTCAAAAATACAGTAAAACATTAATGCTGTGTAATATATAATATTATTATATAATAATTATATTACAATTTGTTCTGTTTTTATGATTTTTAGCATTGTAAACAGTACATATATAGCCTATATATATTTATTCTTCAAAATTGGCAATATATACATCCTTTATATTAAATACACCACAATCAAGTAAATAAATAATAATAGTAATAATAATAATAATGGTAGTGTATCATGGTTTTCACAAAAAATATTAAGCACCAAAAACTTTTCAGCATTGTTAATAAGAAATAAAAAAAAATTATATATATATATATATATTTATTTTTTTGAGAGACTGATTTGTGAAGGATCATGTGACACTGAAGACTGGAGTAATTATGCTAAAAATACAGCTTTGCATCACAGGATTGAGTTACATTTAAAATGTATTATAAGAAAACAGTTTTAATTAATAATGACGTTTCACATTTATGTGATCAAGGTTCAGCCTTAATTGGTGAGCATATAAGAGACATACAAAAGAAAACATAATTTGAAGTATCTGGCATATTTCGTATTGTTTAGAGTCTGGATTGCTATTCTAGTCATTCCAGTGAAGCCGGGGGACTTCCTGCGTTCAAAACACCTGATTGCACTCTACTACATGAATTGTATTTCTATAATAAAGACCTCAGAGCATGGTTTTACTCTTTTTATAATAGTTTTTCAGTGGAATGAACCACTAGGGGGTAGTATCTCTGTTTCACTGCAGTATGTGAAGAACTTTGACTTTATGAAGAACTGATCAGTTTTGGCTCTTATTCATTTATAAAACCTTTAACTGTTTGGAATGATTTTGAATGTTTTTTTAAAGAAGTCTCACCAAGGCTACATTTATTCAATCCGAAATACATTAAAAGCAGTAAAATTGTGGACAACCCATATATTGGGAATGATTTCTCAAGGGTCATGTGACACTAGAGACTGCTGAAAATTCAACTTCAAATAAAACACAATCATTTTAAATTGCAATATTTCACAGATGAATAAGACTTCCTTCAGAAACATGACAACATTTGAATTATAGTTTCATTTAAAAAAATGCTGTAAATGCAAATTAGATTTAGAAATGCATGTCTGAAATCTGTTTAGGCCCTGTATTAGGCAGTCTGCTATGATACAGCAGTATGTTTAGACGATCCTCTGTGTGTGTGTGTGTGTGTGTTGCACAAAACAAACATTGTGGTCTTGCCGCACTTGGTTTCTGAGGGTAAAATGTTACCCAAGTGCCAGGTGTGCCATTTAGTTTTATTGCAGTATAGTTTCCTTATGACCTTTCAGAAGCTGTCATGATTTGTGCGTGTTTTGAATCCACAAAAGGCCAACATTTGGATACAAGCTTAATTTATTGTGGAAAAGCATTTTTTTAATGAATACATTTGAGTATTTTGATACAGATCCTAAATTAAAACATGTAAATAGTTAATAAAATAACTAAAATACAATAAAAATAAATAGTACAAGCATGTATATAAAATGACTTACCAGCACTCTATAGTGGCTGTAATAAACCTGACCCGAAAATCCGCAAGATACACTTCATGCATAAATTTGAAGAAATTAGTTTAAATTAAAACAAATAATAATAATGTAAAATATCTACAAGAAACGCACTGAAACAGAGGGGAGTGAGGCATTGCCTTTTGAAAATATGGGACACATTCTAACATGTTTTATGCAATATCTTACACAGTATTTCAGTACAGGTGTGTGTTACAGAGATGAGGTAGGTCCAAAATCAAAGATCTGCATATTCTGTCCTATTTTAAAATGTTTGTGTATGTAACTGCAATCTATCAAGGAAGGCATAGGTTTTTATCACGTATGAAAAATGGCTATTTAAATTCTAAGCAAGAAAAATATGAAATCTGATATTACATATTAGATATGTCACATTGCAACGCTGCAGTGAATACACCTGAGTGTACTGCATGAAGCACGTGGCATATAAGAGCTTATATCTGCTGCTGAGGCTTTACCTGTGTCTCGCCAAACCTGGCAGTAACACGTCCAGATCCATATTTCACCCCAAATCAAGCAAAACAGATTAGAGGAGAGTAGATATAAAGCATGGTATTTTATATACCCACTTAATGTTAAAGATATGCAGTATGTTTTTACCGAAAGGCAGAAAAGGTTTTCCATAAAAAACTATTTTTAAAAAGTCAAGTACATTAATGCCATGATAATAATAATGCCACAATTCAAAACATTTCATGGTCCTGAATATTCAAAAATAGAGTAAAAATAATACCAATATTGTGAAATATTGACTTATTATTTACTATTTTAGAATATATTTTATTTCAGTCTTCAGCATCACTTCAGAAATGATTCTAATTTGCTGCTCAAGAAATGTTTCTTATTATTATCAATGCTAACACACTACCATTCGAAAGTTTACAATGTAAAATAAATTATTTATTTATTTATTATTATAAGAACAAAATAAAGAGAATAAAATGGATATTTAAAATGTTGCAAAAATTCTATTTAAATGCTGTAATTTAGAAAAAAACGAAAGATATATATATATATATTTCTTTTTTAAGAATAACAGCATTTAGTTGAAATAGAATTTAAATATAGACATGCCGTGAATTATGATTTTACGTACCACTTGATGACTAGAAATTTCAAAAGAGCATATTTAAAATATACTTTCTGTAACAAATCAGTACCTTACGGACTAAAAGTGTTAATTTCTTCACAAAAACTTTTGAACAGTAGTGTAATACAATTTTTGTTATTGTTGCTGCTTTATTTTTTAATTTAATTTCTTCTTTTACTAATAGATGTTTTCTTTCTGTTGGGGTAATATGTGACCCGGACATGCTACCGTGAAGTTCAACCAAATGGCCTTGCTTAAAAGCAGACGAATACTGAGAAGATGGAATGATGTCATCACAAAACACAAGGCCCAGTTTTTGTAATAATGCTATTCAGACTCCCTCTGAGCATTCTGGAGAGTCTTCAGTCTGAGGAATGCACTTAGTCCACAATCTACAAATACATCTACAAAGGGTGAAACGCCACTGAAACATTGCGAAATTGTTGAGACTCCTATCAAATATCGTGCCAGTCCGTGTTCTCACACAATGACCAAGAAAACCAACACAATGACCGATGGCAGCTCTAAATGTAACGTCACATTGAAATACCCTGTTGTCGCTGGTGCTCCTATAGAAGCACTGGAGACTGCAGCTGATATGTCCTTGAGCGAGACAGGGAAGGAGAGCAGACTGAAGGCACTGAGAACCCGCTTCCCTTCACCTCCTCTTGGTGGCATTCAGAGACCTCTTTAGCTCTTTTTCAGCATCAGAGGCGTTGTCTTGAGGACCTGAGGACTGATTTTCATCTTCTGTGAGTGTCCAGACCGTTTCCCCATCGGCCTCAGGGAGACGCGGGCTGGCGGGAGGGAGGGAGTTGCTGCTGGCTCCCGGAGGGGTGGTGATGTCTGGGACGGGGGCAAGGGTGGAACCGGCCTGGTTCTCCTCCTTTCCGAGGGCACAGAGACTCAGACTCCCACACAGAGCTCCCCAGTTCTGCTCACACTGAGTTCGTATTCGGCGGGCGATGGCGACGCGCACCTCCTCGCCGCATCCCAGCAGGATGTTTACTAACTCCACGTGGGGCCTTTCGGTGAAGGAGAGGAGACCGTTAGAAAAGCAAAACCACATCAAGAATGAACTAGAATCATAATGGCACAGATTATCATTTCAACTGCTTTTAAAATGACAACTCTGACATCCAATCAGAATCCTTCCTGCTTTAAAGGGTTACTTCCATAGACATGTATAGATGCCTCACTCAAGCATGTAGATATGTCGGCCATCTTGGAACGGTCCACTTGATGTTCACCACAGAGCCGCTGAGTTTGAGGCTGTGCTGGATTGTGGCAGTTATTACTACGGTGAATGACGTCAAGTCATCACCACTACAATATGGCGGACGGCTTACGTACAGCGGCCCGTAGAAACTGTCATTAACGAGGCTACATCTATGGTTACTTCACCCAAAACTGAAAATGAGCTCATGTTTCACTCATCCTCAAGGCATTATAGGTGTATATAATCTTCTTCTTTTTTAGATGAATTCAATTGGAGTTATATTAAAAACTGTGCTTGCTCTTCCCAGCTTTATAATAGTAGGCAGTTTTTCCCAACAATCCAAAACATGTCAAATAAAGCATATCCATCCATCCATAAAACCCACACAGCTCCGGGGGGGTGAATAAAGACCTCACATAGAGTGAAAAAAAAATTAAAATCGCCATTTAATACTTTAGAAACCCTTTTGTCTCACTTCCGCTAATGCTGTTGCGGTACGTAGGACGTATATGCACTGTGTATGCGGCTGTGAGATAAGCTAGTCTTCACTAGTTTGTTTAAAAGTCTCATCTTGGCTTATATCGAAATCCTCCAACATTTTTCTTTACAAATCCTCATTTTGTAATTCTAAATTTATGTCTGGCGTTTTGTTTTGCTGTCTCTTCTCCACATGTCTGTGTTCATCACTAACCATGCTACAAAGGCATCCTACATCATCCACTAGAACGCCTTCCACATATAACAGGCAGATGAAGTGAGAGAAAAGTGTTTAAATGTGGGTATTTTTCTTACAAAAATACACTGATTCCCTACAGTAGGCCTTTATTCACCCAGAGCCATATAAGGAATGTTTAATAATGGATGTATGCTTTATGATAAACTCTGATTAGATTCATCTGAAAGAAGAAAGTCGTATACCCCTAGAATGCTTTGAGGGTGAGTAAATCATGGGCTAATTTTCGTTTTTTGGATAAAGTAGCCCTTTAAAGAGCTTGAACGTTTAAAGGTGCAGTATGTGATATAGTGGTTGAAATGGGTACTGCAGTACAAAAGCTAAATATTCCTCTTCCTCGATGCTGACATAGCTGCCAGATTCAAGACTTGCAACAGAAAACAAAGCAACTGACAATGGAAGGACTATGTATGCTATTTGCTTCCTATGAATAGTCTCCAAAATGGCGTTGCGGTGACGAGGAGAGGAATTGTTGAATAAATGTTGTTATTTTTATTTTCTTTGCATGTGAAAAGTATGCTCGCTGCTTCAAAGATTGAACCACAGATGGACTGTTCTGACAATGTCTTTCATACTTTTCTGGACCTTGACAGTATTCATTACTTGGCAGTCAATGGAACAGTCAGAGGCCATCTAAAACACTGTGCTTTTACGGGTTAGAACAGACGAGAACTAGAAACACTAGAAAGCCCTCCTAGCAAAGAACAGAAAGATTGTGACCTTCTTTAGCTGAAGCACAACAGCGGCCCGTGTGTTAAAGACACGAAAATGTGGACACTCTCATCTTTCTGAACTTAAAAACACCTTTCTATTAGTTTATAACTACTACAATAAAATTCTCTTTTTTTATTTTATTTTTGCTTTATCAAAAACATACCGAACCGTGACACCACCGTATCGTATCGAACCAAACAGTGATTTTTGTGAACCGTTACACCCCTAGTAATTTAGTATATAATACTTTTATTAGGGTTTCCAAATGTTTCATTAACCAAAAAGGTAATGCAAAGTAATGCATTCTAGTGAACATAATTTGACCAAGGAGAAAACAATCAACTAAACAGAAGTATTCTCATTATTTACAAAAAAGAAGCTAGATTACCTTTCCATCAAGGCCTCTTCCACACACTCTAACAAACTCCTGTAAAATAAACAGTAAAAAAAGCTATGTAGCCCTTAAAACAGTTTCTGAGAAGTCCTTATTAGTGCTTCTTAACAGCAATAATTTAGCAATAAATGTATTTTTAGCAATTTAGACTTTGATGAGTGATTGGAGCATGTCAAACCACTCAGCCAATCAATATTTTTGAATGACCTACATGCATTAGCAGATCAGACTCAACATTTACTACTGGCACCATATTTTTAGACAAGCAAGTGTAAAATATAACCCACGGTGAGTCCTTGTCTTTACTGATAGCGCTCCAGTCATCATACGCCCCCTAAAGAACAACAGAAAACCAGTATGTAACTCCATAAGCATTGTTTTCTCATTTCTTTAGTGGAATAAACATTTTCAAGCTTGGCCCTTCTGTGTTCTTATAGTGATTGTACAGAAATGAGTGATCCGTACATTATTAGAAACTTCTCCTTTTGTGTTTCACAGATGAAACACGGTTCAGGAACTGGTCACACTTTATTTTAAGGTGCCGTTGTTACATTGTAATTATACATTTAAGTACTTCGTAATATTAATGAACTACATGTACTTACTAAACGATTAGGGTTACGGTTACTTGCATGTAATTATGCGTGGTTTATTGTTGTTATTATCATGGTAAGTGCATGAAACGTATAACAAGGACACCTTAAACTAGAGTGTTACCCACCGAATTTTCTATTTTCTTGCCATTTCTATTTTATTAACATTTTAAATCTCACCAGATCTGGACAGGGATCTGTCTCCTTTCTCATGGGCGGTCCAAACCTCACTTGATCAACTGGAAAACAGAAAAAGCAATAGTCACAAGTTAAAGAGAATCAGTGTATTCAACTGCTGCACGCTTCCCCTTTCACATACAATCAGAATAGGAGTACAGCGCCACTTTCGTATACGTAGCATTGTCTGCGTAACATTCAAGCATGCAGATCTGGATGCACGCTCATGCATTTAAGCAAACAGACATGGAGCTAAAGACACACACAATAAGCCCTTTCATAGCTCTAGAGTGGCTTCTCAATTACAATAGCGTCTGTTGTCCAGCTAACCTTGGCTTGTGGCCGTGGCTTGCTGTAATCTACCAAACCAAAACAATAACACTCACTGACTAATGTCACATTCTTTCTTAGTCACTCCTGATTTGGCGTCTACTACTCGCAAGGTGAGGTCATAACGGTCTTATTAATCTACAGTTCAGTCAATACCCTGTTGGAGATGATATGAGTAAAAGTTTAAAGGCGTCTTGATGTAAACTCCGCTGACATCTGATGAGAACAGTACTTGAACTGAACTGAGCTGGATGGCAACATTGTTTTCAGTGGAGCTGCTTTACAGCTGAATCAGATTTGTTTCATAATTGCCCGATTTTGCAACACTGACCCTGCAACTGAACTTAATGGAATCAACACAGCACTGATTTGAGCTGAATAACAACAAGTCTTCAGTACAGCTACTTATAGCTGAACTGAGCTTTTTTCATAACTGATGAACTTTAAACAGTTATTGAACTGAATTAACACTTTGTTTTGTTTTAGTTTATTACTGTGAAGCAGCTTTAAACCAATTTGTTTCATTTCATATAAAGTGCTGTAAAGATAAAGGTGACTTGACTTAAATGTTTTAACTGCATTCTATGTAAATGTTCACTTTGCATTTTAACAACGCTTTTACGGCACTCACAAATACACAAAACCTTTACTGTGGCATGTAAGTGTAGTCAATCATTAATGTCTACTTTTAATTTGACAAAATCTGTGGTTTTTACTGCTTGATTTCAATATTTTTTGTGTCCTAAAAGCTTAAAAACTAAAAAAGGCCACTTAAAGGGATAGTTCAACTTCTGCCTTCATTTAGCTAGCCCACAGAATTGCGTTGTATGGACAAACACACATATGCAGTTTTTTAACAAAATGACAATTAATGAATTATGACATTTTTAATTTTTGCGTGAACTGTTGCTTTAATTGTAAAGGTCTGAGTGGATGCACAATTCTTGGTAAAGACGAAATCACAATTTTAGTGCACTATAAAAGCACTATAACAGACACCTGGTACAAATCTAAAATTATATATTTAAAAAAAAATCATAATATGATTATTTAGTAACTGAAATATGTTTAAAAAAATCAACGAGTGAACAAGTGAAGGCCCTTCTTTTCAGAAATGAATCTCAGATTTAATTTTATGAGAAACACCATTCGTCTAATCTGCTATTTGGATGCAAAATAATATAAGTAATACCAAAACATATGTGTATTAGAGTATGACTTTGACTCACATTGCTCTTCAGAGAGAGTTCTCTGAATGGGAAGTTTTGCGAGGGAATGAATCTTATCAGGCAGGACACTGCACGTCTGTAAACACACAGACACACAAACATGTGAAGTCATATAAAGACCTTCTATCTTTGACCTCTTGGGGACCCACTGTCAAACATGCCTGAACCAGTGAATCAAGCTCTCCAGGACTACTTGGAATTGAACAGGCAGGAAACTAAAAAGGCTGGAAATAAACTTTGCATCTACGATGAATCACGCAGATGCAGTGCTGGGCTACTCCGCAGTGGTTCCTACCAGAACCAGTTTAAAATAGTCTGAATATAAAAACATATTATTGATGTACTGGAGTGATTCAGCATAAGTCAAAAACACGGTTTGGAAAATGGATTTGTGATGTACTCTCATTATATAAGTCTTATTATATAATATTATATCAATTTTAAACACAGTTACAGACTGCAGCTTTAAAGCCCTGGTACTGTCTGTGTAGCATTTTGGTGTTTGATAGCTTGAGTATTAAAAGTGAAGTGTTTATTTTTTGTATCATTTGTGGCACCAAACAGAGCAGCAAAAAAAATTCCTGGGTCAATTACAAATGAATAGTACTATATGGATGCTACATGAATGCAATGTTGATTTCATAGTTGGTTTTTTTTATATGGTTTTTCGATAATTCAATAAATAAATAATACAACTTTTATTTTGTAATAAGTAATAAATAATACATTATTATTTAATCTTCTAATTTTTAATTATCATCATTATATTACTAATATAATATTGTAAGAATTTAAATAATTATATTTTTTTCAAGAAATGAATCCGGTTTAATTTTCAGGATTGTTGTATGGCATTTCTGACTTGATGGCCCTCAAAACAGTTCCAAAAATTATTTCTACTTTTTTCTAAAATCTTTTTAAATACATAACTTTTCTTCATAAATGAATAGATCTGGATAAACAAATGAGCATTTTGCCACTTATCCAAAAAAATTGCATAGTTCTTACACTAAAGTGGAATTGGTAGAAAGTATTTAACATTAAAAACATTACACACTTCAGCTTTAAAGGCAGGGTATACGATTTTTCAAAAATGCCTTAGAAAAAGATTTGGGTCCTTTAGCAAAACAAACTCGTGGAGGAGACAGTGTTCAGTGAACAGCAGAGCGACAGAAAGACAAAAAGCAAAAGAGTAAAATGTCTGTGGCACGATAAGGCAAGACGTATGACCCGTGTAAATATAATATCAGCTTTCCAGCGCTGGAGAGAACTCAAGGAGCAGAAGGCCTGCGTTCGGATGCAGAAGTTGTTTTTGGTTCTTCTGGATATGTGAGTTACACTGACTGTACGTGATAAAGCAACCGCTGAAAATCATTTGAAATTTATGTAAGTGTCATGTTCCGTGTCTGTTTCTGTCTGTGTATTAGTTCATGTTTGGTCTGTTCCTTTTTCCCCCCTGTCCTTGTGTATTGTTGGTCTAGTCTATGCCCATATTTGGTAGTTCCTGTCTTGATTTGTTCATTCATTGCACCTGTGTGTCCTTAGATGTCCCCACCCCCGTCATTAAGTGTTATGTATTTAAAGCCCAGGTTTTCTAGTTTCCGGTTGTCCTGTGTTGAAGTTGCATGTGTCGTGTTGTCGCCGATGTTTATGTTGTGTTCGCTGCCTCGTCAGCTCTTTGTTTTTCTTTGTGTTTCTTAATAAATGTTTAAAGTTCCAAGCTCCTTGTCCTTCCGCTCCTTGCTCAGCTGAGAAGCGCGCTCACGCATTCACCAGCGGACCGAATGTTACAGAACACAGGACCACACAAAGAAGATGGCGTTCTATAGTTGGGACGCGTTCGTCTTCACTAACCAGGGTCCCGTCCCGCGGGCTCAATTCGTCGGTTCGCGTCTTGCGATCCGGCGCGCACTGCTCCCGAAGCCGGCACCCGCTTCCCGGATGGGGTCGCCGCCGCCGCGGTGCGTTGATCCGCCACACAGGGATCCGGCAATATCGGGATCAAGGCCTCAACGACGCCGGCCGAGGCCAAAGAAAGGGATCCCAATTCCAGTTCCTGATCGTGAACCAGAGTCTGCCCCGCTGCCACGACCAGCGCCTGCCCCGCTGCCATGGCCCGACCCATCAGCTCTAATGATGGAGGAGGACCTGCCATCATGGCCTGACCCACCAGCGCTAATGGTGGAGGAGGACCCGCCGCCATGGTCCTACCCAACAGCGTTAATGGTGGAGGAGTACCCGCTGGCATGCCCCGACCCACCAGCGTTAATGGTGGAGGAGGACCCGCTGCCATGCCCCGACCCACCAGCGCTAATGGTGGAGGAGGACCTGCCATCATGGCCCGACTCACCAGCGCTAATGGTGGAGGAGGATCTGCCGCCATGTCCCGACCCTCCAGAGCCCGCCGCGCCGCCCGAGCGCCCCCTTGAACTCGCGCTGCCAGAGCGCCCTCCAGAGATGGCTGCGCACCCCGTGCGCCCCCCCAGAGTCGTCAGCGCACCCCGTGCGTCCCCCAGAGTCGTCAGCGCACCCCGTGCGTCCCCCAGAGTCGTCAGCCCTCCAGAGTCCCCGTCAACGGACCCACCTCATCCTCTCACTGGAGTCCTCCCCAAGAATTTTTTTGGGGGGGGGCAGTAGAGCTAAGACCCTGGAAGGGGTGGGCGGGATGGGCATCGGGAGCTGGACCCCAGAGACTGCCGT
>JAUMHI010000067.1:9453260-9464352 GCA_032359435.1 Enteromius unitaeniatus
GTTCCCATGCCTCCTTGGCGACATCTAGTAGCCCCCGAGGTTGACGGCCGAACAGGAGCGCAGCACCGCTTCAGTTTTTCCTTTTGGGACTACGAGCGACTGCTTTTCCTCCCCTCTCCGCTGGGCGACACAGTACAACAGACACATGCCGACCACATGCCAGCGTTGACAGGGACGGGCACGCAGCATTCTATCCACAATGACTTTCTCGGCCAACTGTGCAGCTGTCGGTGCCCCGTCGAGAAGCCAGTGATGAGCGAGTTGGGTAAGTTCAGAAGTTTGGGCTCGGGCAGGCAGTCGAGTCTGGAAAACCAAGTCATGGAAGTGCTGGGCAGCCGCAATGGGTGAGAGACCGACCCGGCCGAGGATTTCTGCCTTTACGGCTTCATAGGACCGGGCATTCTCAGGAGTCAGATTTAAATATGAGGTTCCAGCCTTCCACGGTGGCAGTGGTTTAAAAAATCTGAAGATATGATTCAATATTGTCTGCTCTGGTCATTTTGGGCAGCAACATCGTGGCTCTCAAGCTGGGATCGGGCACAACGAGGGGCTGGCGAGCAGCAGCGCGAAGTGTGGCCATTTCCTGCCTGAACTCATCCTGCCGGGTTGTGATGTGTTCAGCGATTTGCTGTTAGCGCACACTCACTTCAGTCAGCCATTGCAGGATTTCTTCCATGGCTGGGGAGGAGGCGCCGCCTGGTGGGGACACAAAAGAAAACACACACCAAAAAAAACGGGGGAAAAAATCAGGAAAAAATGGGGCAGGCAAACAGTCCAAAAATAAATAAAAATACCTGTTGCCTGTGTTCCTAACTTGCCCGCATTCTCCACCACTTGTCAAAGGTCGACAAGGAATATAGGACAACGAGGTAGAAAATAAACAAATGCCCCGGAGGGTGGATTTATTGACAAAAGTGAAGTCAAAAATAAAGGCAATATTTGCGGTATGAAAGTCCTTTTTAAAGGCTCTTGAAGTCAAGCTTGTCAGTCTCTGTCTCAGTCTGGAGATGCAAGAATACAGGTTCAAGTGCTGGCTTCTGAGGAAAAATTAGAGATGTAGTTTCAGCGTGTTTGGAGTCAGAATGAGCTTGTCTTCTTGTGCCTCGCCCAGCTTACTTGGCCGGGGGCTGACGAGCGGCAGCTGTGCTGAGTGAGCCCCTGATGAGTCTTGCTGGTGCTCCCTCGTTGGTTACCAGGGCAACTCTGATCAGAACTCGGGATGCTCGTCACAGTACACTGAAGCTTTGAATAAAGCTTGAATGAAGCTTGGAATAAATCACTGCATGTTTCCCCCAAAAAGATGCAGTGTTAACCCTAACATTTTATATTAACATTTAATGTTGGATGGACTAACGCAAAAAAGTTGTAAAAATGTAGGATTTGAAAATTAAACATTTTACACAATTTTGAATAAATGAGTATACATAACATTATTTAATTTACATGTGTCATGTTTTTTTTTCCATGTAAGCTAGCTTCTGACCTTTAAATAAAAACATAGGCTACTCATTATTTTCTTATCAATTACTGCTTTATTTAATCAGAAACACAGTCTAAACGTTAAGTTAATTAAAAGTGGGCTAGTAGTTCCCTTTGAAACAAAAATTTTAAGTTTCTCCAACCTGATCTCACAGCAATTCGTACATATTTAACGAGGTGGCTAATTCATACAAATTCGTATGACCTCACTCGTATGATTTCATACGATTTTTTCTAAATCGATGTATTTTACGAGTTGCCAATTCGTATGAATTTGTGCGAATGACGTAAACCTAATCCCACCCCTAAACCTACCCGTCACAGGGTTTTAGACAAATTGCACAAAAAAAGAGTGAGGTTGTACAAGTTAGTACAAATTAACACGAATTTGGAACCTCGTACGAATACGTACAAATTGGTTGTGAGACTGTGTTGGTTTCTTAGCTTAAAAGGTAAAATTTTTATGTCAAACCTTTGTGTTGGTGTACAAAAAGTAAAAAACTATATAAATACTGTTTGTTTTCTCACACAAAACACTTGTTTTGTGTCTTAGGCCATCAATGGGGTATGGTTTAATTATGAATTTCTCTGAGCATGTTTTTTTCCTCTCATAGAGAAAGTTCCCTATAACCACCATTATATGACTGACAAACTACAACGGTTTGACTTAAAAATCTCAAAATTGGATCTAATGAAGGAAAAGACACCTACACCTTAGATGCCCTTGGGGTAAGCTGATAAACTTCACCTTTTAGTTTCAATGTGAACTATTCCTTTAATTTTTCATATAGGGCCAATATTATAGTCCTATAATATCATCCATAATATAAATAGTTTCAAAGCATCTTTTTTGTGCATCAGTGTTACAGTCAAGAAGCATTCTGTTATTGGTCAGAGATGTGCACGAAAGTAATATGGATATAATATACAGCTACGGCTAAAATTTTGCTAAAATATTGGTTAGTAAACATGCAGTTAAGCTGACACAATTAACATGTTAGGTCATGATTATAGCTTGTTCTTAATTATTACAATCTAAGTATAATAACCTATGTGAGAGTTAAAGGTATTTAATTGTAATTTCTCCCTGGAATTCCTGCTTATTGCAACAACCCATGACTTACAAATTTCTCTTTGAAAAACTTTGAGAATAAATGTCATATTAATGTAGTCATGGGCTCCAAGTAAACTTGCTACAGTAAATCAAAGTTATTTACCCCATCAAAGGCAACGCAAAGGAAGTCACCGCACTGTTTTGCTTGAGGTGTATAACAAATGATCTGTTTATCGTGATCTATTTATTCATTCTGCTGGAGCAGTGGAGGAACACGAGGTGAGAGGCAGTTGAATGCTTTCGCTGGGGCCTCTTGCCAAACCAAACATATCCCCTTGGCATCCTTACATTAGTGTCAATGGCCTACATCCATAATATGTTAGTGCAGCAGCTTTGGAAATGAGACCCCAGCTGAGGAGGAATGGCAAGCTTATTATGGGCTAAATCTGGCATAGAAATACGCTCCTTGCAGGCTGAAATTATTCTAATTGTAACCACATATGATTTACTGAATGTCAGTTATTTCAGGGACATTATTTAGCACTGTTTTTGAATGTTGTATCATTGCTGGAGGTCATGAACATAACGAACAGCCTAATATCAGATAATAAATATAAATTTACAACAACTGTAAAACAAGACTGCATGTTTTTGCAATTGCAAATTTTGTAATCGTGCACGAGGATAGTAGAAAAATAACGGACTCGATTTGGAATTGATATATTTTTGTTTTTGATTGTGAGGAATGGGCATTCAATACTATAAAGCATTGAAAAATAATAGTAATTTTGTGACATCAGTCGATAAGAAACATGAAGCCAGATGCGAAACAAGTTATTACCTTTTGATGAAGGACTGATGAAATATGCACAGTAACACTTGTTGACCTAAAGGTGATAACCTTGCTAGACAATGATGAATATTGTCATTGCAAACAGTATGTTGCATCTGTTTAATATACTCGTATAACCAACATTATATCCCTGCATGATCATCTCTGTGACAACTGTTTTGCAACATGAATTGTAAAATGTACATACAGTTAGCATGAGGCTAAAGTTCTATGAAATGTTGAGTCACATGGTCGACTTCATGCTTAAAATTGAGCTCTTCTTTGTTATAGACAGGTGGAATGACATTTAAAAAAATGATTAGTTCCATTCCTGGATTCTGATTGGTCAGTAGCTATGTTTTTATTCATGATACAGCACGACTATGACCGCTTCACCCAACAGTTCTGTGTATCACTGAGCAAAACCCTTAGCGACCACCCTTAGCAACATAATCACTAATACAGCATAAAAGCAAATATAAATGTTTGTTATTTATTTAATGAAGTATGAGTGACCCCTGTTGGCGTTATGTTGCATCTTTTATCTTAAATTTTGAGACCACACCCTTCCCCAAGGGTTTCCGATCTGTGTATCTGTGAGTTTTCTGTTTCAGGTATTAATTTTGTATGTCCATCAGTTTACACTGTAATGACACTTGCAATGTTAGGCACAATGCCTTTAAGCCCCGATTTATTCACGATACCTTATTGCTTACTTAAAGGAATAGTTCACCCAAAAATGAGAATTTCCCCATATTTTACTCACCCAGAAGCCAGGTGTATGTGACTTTCTTTTTTCAGATGAACACAGTCAGAGTTTAAAAAAAATTATCTTGGCTCTTAAGCTTGATAATGCAGGTGGATTATTTTGAAGCTCTGTAAATCGGATACATCCACAAGTACTGCGAAATAAAACTAAACTTTATGCCTTCGGGGGGTTATCAAATGTCCTCTGAAGCAGATCGATGGGCTTTTGTAGTAAAAATATTTCTAGTTTTAAAATTATAACCTAAATGACTGAGTTCCAACTACTTGGCTGACTTCTGACTCAACGTACAACATGACATAGATCGAGTCATTAGTCAGCCAAGAAGCCATAAAGGTTAGTTTTATGATGCAATACTTGCAGATATATCTGATTTACGGAGCTTCAAATCCACCCGCATTACCAAGCTTGGAAGAGCCTGGGTAAATTGTTAAAAAACTCTGACTAAGTTCATCTGAAAAAAAGAAAGTCATATACTGTACACCTAGGATGGCTTTGGGGTGAGTAAAATATGGGGTAATTAAAATTTTGAGTAAACTACTCCTTTAAATGTGACAATTTCATTACATAACAGAGGTTTTACCCACCAATTACTTTTTGTGTGATGCATACCAATAAGAGTAAATGGTTTTACACTAAAGTTAAAATGGAATCCACAAAAAGGACGCATTAGCATAATTTTGTATTACTTCACCCAATTGTGTAGTATATAAAACATGCTTTCTTCCTTTTAAAACCTGTTTAAAACATCTGCCTTTTATTACGATCCATACAGGTGGCTGGGTAATGAAAAACAGCTTTTGCTACTAGCAATGCTCTGCACACAGTGTCTGTGTGTTTGGTTAAGATTTCCCTTAATATGTGACAGGTTAGTTATTGCAGTGGGTCATGGAAAACATCTTTGAAGTTGTTCCTCCAATCAGTTTGTGTGATGGACTTTCTCTCCATTTTCTAAAAACAAAAACAAAGCACACTTCACTGGTTGCACCATTATCGTAACATAAGGCGATAGGTCAGTTCTACGTTTTACGAGGTTATTTAACACAGATGATGAATACAGTGTTTTTCACAGTCCGATCTTTGAGCTTGTTGACACATGTTTAAGTTATTAGAAATATGTAAATGTTTACTATATTCACTATTGGATGTTCATTTGGGTACATGCTATATTTTTGACACGGAGAAAGCATTGTGTGTCTCCACAAGTACGCAATCAAGGGTATTGTGCTCTGAAAACGTAATGGCTGCTTAAAATCAGCTGCAATGCTTTAAATGGAGAGGTTTCTTTGGATTATTTTCCCCCTAGATAAACTAGTATGTTTGCACTCACTGACACAGACATTAATTAGATTCATGCATTATCCTCCACAGCATTTTCTCAGAGGTGAAGAGTATCTGAAAACCAATTGATTTAGTATTATGTGCACATTAAGTATTGCTGAACGTAGAGGCTCAAAGATGCATTAGTCCTCAACGCCTAAGAAAAATGATTTGATTTGTGAGAAGAGCAATCACATTCAATCAATCTGCAATAAATCAAGGCTGACACAGCAACCTCTTAAACATCTACAAACAATTAAGTCTTAGTTAAGCTTAAGCACTCAAAAATGGCATAAGTAAACCAATAGCTTTCAGAAAGGTCATAAGCATGTCCTCATTAGAGGATGGATACCCGGGCCGGGCTGGGTTCGGACAGATATTTAGAAAGGATGCTCGGGTTCGGGTCGGGCTCAGTCACATCAGCGCGAATGTGTTACTGTGTTATAACCGCGCTTTTTGCCCAGTGTGCGCTGATGCTCTCATCTCTTGACATTTCCGAACGCCTTCCTACAGTTGCTTAATAAAAGTGGGTTTTCCACACAAAAAAGTGCATGAATCATTAGTATGAGAAAAAAATTAGATCGGACTCGGACATAAATATTTTAATGCCTTAATCCGCACTCTAGTCCTCTTCCCATATGAGTGAAAATCTGCAAAGGGGAACAACATTCTATTATACTTCCACAAAAAAGGCAAATACAGTCTCTGGATGGAAACTTCTGAAACTGTCAGGAAAGAATCTGTGACTCATGGTGATTACCACAAAACAATTTCAACTAGTTTCTTCTTTTTTCTGCAAAATATTGGGTTATGCTGAAGCATTATGGTGAATATAAAGGCAAATGGGATGCTTACTGTTTCAATAGTATAGCCACAAAATCTATGTGTGTCTATTAACATGATTTTCTGTGTGAAGTTTCTGTGTGAAGTTCTATTTCATTTTTCAATTTTGCCACTATAACATCAGAACACCATAATACCTAAATAGTTTCACAGCTCAAATAATAAGTTTTAATGCAAGATTTAAAGTATAGAACAGTATTATATTGCACTGTGTACTGTACTTATGAACATGCACTCTGAGGAACTGAAACCAGGTTATTTTATTGGAACCCAGGAAATAATCTGTTAAACCTGATAGCTTATTAAAAAAAAAAAAAAACTATTTAGCACAACTTTCCTCAACAAACATGTTGTACACAATAATGTGTATTAATTAATTAGCCTAATGAATAATTCTGCAAGTTGTCCTATAGATAGCCACTTTCTGTCTAGATGATTTGCTCCTTCATTAATTATTAAAGATATTTATTTAAAGACATATTGTGGTCTAATCAGCCAGTGTATTACCAAATTAAAACAAGAAGGTAAATGCGAATTTAGAAAAGCAGTCTGTATGATAACAGATGATAACCTCAAAGAATTTATCAAGGGGTGAGAACATTTTGGGTGAAATGGATATGAATATTTTGAATGAAAGCTTTTGCTCTTCTGGGAAAAATACTGTAGCACCATTTTGTCACCCTACTGTCAGGCATAAGCGTACAAATGTTTGTTTTAAATGATTAAAATTAGTACACAGAGTCTTATCAAAGATGTTTTGGCCCTCTTTTAAAGTTGGTGAAATGTCACTTATGCCTTTAATGGTTATTTCTAAACATGCTTCCACTAATGAATCAAAATGGTGGAATGATATGCTGACGTTTTTCCAGCATCACCAACCTGAACTCACGGCAATTCGTACATATTTTACGAGGTGGATCATTTGTACGAATTTGTACGAATTCCTATGATTTATTCTAAATCGTGCGTATTTTACAAGATGCCAATTCGTATGAATTTGTACGAATGACCTAAACATAACCAGCCCCTAAACCTACCCATCACATGGTTTTAGAAAAATCGTACGAAATCGCACGAGTGAGGTCGTACGAATTAGTACGAATTGGCACAAATTTGGCACCTCGTACGAATATGTACAAATTGCTCATGAGACTGTGTTGGCATCACAGATATTGTACGTCTTTATGTTACAGTCATTCCACACCACAGCTTGTTCCCACACTTTACAGTACTGTCGTCACAACAGAACTTTACCTTTCAAGGAAACAGATTCTTCACCTAAAAGTCATCATTTACTCACCCTCATGTTGTTCCTATAAGCCATGCGACTTTCTTTTTTCTCTTGAACACAAACTAAAATTATAGTTAACTGTTACCTGAAGACTTCTTTGGGATTGAAATATTTATATTAGTTTTGTATAACGGATTAAACGATTAATTGAAAAGATCAGACTCAAAAGAATGCCACATTCATGAATTGTACATTGTAATATACCTCATGAACATGCCAAGGAGAGCTAGGCTGGATGTCAGGGTTTAAGGATGATGTTAACTATAAAGCAACAATTAAATGCAATAAGGCATAGTTTCATGCTTTAATAAGCATTTTCTATGAGAATAGAGACTTTAAAACTAGAAACTTTAATGTTTCTTTTATTTTCCAGTTGTTCTGTTGTTGGGAGTAGCTAAATTGTGTGGAGTACATCCAACATTTAAAGGGATAGACGATATTTTAAAGAATATCAAACAGTTGCTGTCCCCATTGACAAAGCATTTTTTTATAGCCTGCTATAAAAATAAGTGTTGGTTAACAACATATCTTATTTTATGTTTAACAGAAGTAAGAAACTCAGATTTGGAGCAATTTAAAGGGTTACTCTACAGTAGTCAACATTTAAAGCGGATCATAAAAGTTAATCAAAGTTGTCATTAGACAAGAATAGGTTATTGTTTTAGTTTTCTACTCTGATGAAAGGTTATGATCCACTTCAAATGCTGACTAATGTACACCAAAATGAACATTTTGTCATTAATCAAATGCCGTTCCAAACCTGTAAAAGCTTTGTTTTTCATACATTTTGGAGAGTATCCAATGGTTGCAAACTGGGTACATTATTCTTTGTCAGCTGCAACACAAGGATACATTTTCTACACAGAAGGACTATTTTGATGATGTCTTTCATAATTTGACGGGCCTTGACTGTGTTCAAGACTTGGCAGTCAGTAGGGGCTTTTGCACTGCGTAGTTCTAGGTACTTAGTTCTGGAAATAGCCAGAAGGGTAGATCCTAGGGAACCAGTTTCTCTCTCTGCCCATTTTCCTTGTGGCAGCAGAAACTGAAGTGTCGACAGTCATCTTTTTTTGAGTGGCATAAGCAAATAAAACATGCCGTTATTAGTGCTGTATTTGTTGTGTGTCATGCATGAGTTTCATGATAATGAAGAGAGAATGTAAATTCACAATTTATGCAATTGCAAGGGGAAAAAGTTGGGCTAAGTCAACTTAAACCGAAGCTGAGAAAAGAACACAACACTGCAGACAAGTAAATGCATGGCATGTTCGTGGAGTAAATATGCTTACATGACTTTTTAAATGCTGAGTAGCTGGTGCTTCACATGTTTTTGTGTTCCTATCCAAAGGCAGTCAAAACCCTCCCAGACAAAATATCTTAAATTGTGTTCCAAAGACAAACAAAGCTTTTACAATTTTGGGATGACATGGGGGTAAGTGATTAATGACAAAATTGTCATTTAGGGGTACTGTAACATTTTAAGGGTGAGTATGATGACCATTTAAACTTGAAGGATCAGCCTCATCTGTTGCATGGCAACTGCATGGAAAAGGCTACTGTCCTGCAGAGTTTAGCCCCAGCGCTAATTAAACACACCTCAACCTAATAATTAAGGTCTTCAGACTTACTAGAAACTTCCAGGTGAGCATGTTAAAGCTGGCTGTAGCTAAACTGTGCAATATATTGATCCTCCAGGAGCAGGATTGGACATCCCAGGTCTGTGCTCCCCTGCCGGGTGACATTTTTGGGGGAAG
Source organism: Enteromius unitaeniatus (assembly GCA_032359435.1). Classification (NCBI taxonomy): domain Eukaryota; kingdom Metazoa; phylum Chordata; class Actinopteri; order Cypriniformes; family Cyprinidae; genus Enteromius; species Enteromius unitaeniatus. Next base: position 9,462,600 of record JAUMHI010000067.1, read on the forward strand.
TCATGTTTATGCTCTTTGTTTGTGCTTCTGAGTGTCTGATCTCTTGCCTACACACGGTTTTGAGAAGATTTACAGAACTTGTTGGCGTTAACCTCGGTTAACCCCACTGTTGATCGCAAGATGACCCCTGTCCTACAAACACATTCTTACAAATACATGTACCCATGAACTCTTGTACTCCACTATGTTATGACCAGAGCAGCTGTGGCAAACATGCAGCACGTAGATCATGTACGGCGGGCTTGAAGACCACTGCGCACAAGTAAACTACTGTATTTCAGCACGATTATGTTGAAAGGGAGGAATTTTGGTTTGATAAGACCTTTAAGGGCTTTTGCTGAATGAGATATGGTTCAGCTAGATATAATTATTACCATTTTTTAAATTCTTCTGTATGGAAAAGCCTTTCTTAATTCCAGGTGTTAGGCAGGAATGCAAAATACCATGTTTATGTACATTTACGGATGACACAAAGCATTCTGTTGGTCACGCTATTCAAACGTCACTTCGCTGCCATGACTACAGCTTGTATATTGTACAAACATTACGGTAAGGTACGATGATTGTTATGATCGAGAACATAAACATAATGGAGTATGTTCCAGGAAGAAGTGGATCAAGGCTGTGAGTGGGCATTTGTTTATTTAGCATATGTTGTTTTTTACAGCATACATACCGTACACACATATTTGGGTGTGTACAGAATGTCCATTAGCACAAGACTTGCTCAATTTTTCTTGTTTCACACATTCCAGAGGTCTAGAAGCAAGAAAAAAGGGTTAAACATGCATTATTACTATTGAAGTGTATTTGGGTTGCAATGGTTTTAACTGTAGCAGATAAAAAGGGTGCATAAGTAAAATATTGGAAGTTGGAAATTATGTAATTTCTATATGACACCTCTGGTGTGACTTTAAATGCAGACCCTGAGCCAATAACTCATCACCAAACACCAATGACTTGTACATACAATATATGGACAAAAGTATCTTTAAAACAGAAAAAGTCACTTCCAAAGCTGTGGCAACAAAGATGGAAACATAATTCATGTGTTTATTCATTGTATTTCCATCTCTGTTGCAAAAATTTTGTTAGTGTCTAAAATGACTTCACCCACATGTACAAGTCATGCTTGTTTGGTGATGAGTTTTTGGTTCAAGGTCTGAACTTTAAGGCACACCAGAGGTGTTCAGCTGGCATTATGATTTGCTCATTATGACGATACTCTTATCTTGTACAAATGAATCGGTCATGGAAGTACTGTTTTTATCCTGCTTGTCTCTATTGTTTTTTTGTTTGTTTTTTCTTTTTCAGTGTGCATGAGTTTTCAATGTCTTATTCTTTAATTGCTGAAAATAACAAGTCATTTTAATCATTCACTTAACTGATTTGTTCAAAGAAAGTTTAATCCAGTCAGATTTATAGTTTAAAACAGCTTCACAATATTAAACAAGCAAGTAACCGACTTATTGCTAATTTAATGCTAATCCAAAATGTAAAATTCTGGTTGGTTGGTTGGTTCAATTTCATAACTGTCAAGTTCATTCATTATGAAATAAGTTAAATTCAGCTATAAGCAGCTCCACTGAAGATAATGGGAATGTATCATTATCAATGTTCAATGATGTTTTGCTTCAGTTCTATAATGCTACTAAAATGAATGAATTTGATTTATGATGATGATGATGATGATGATGATGATGATGAAGCCTTTATTTGTCACATACACTGTTACATGCAGCGAAATTGGACC
>JAUMHI010000067.1:9476806-9520970 GCA_032359435.1 Enteromius unitaeniatus
CGGGTGGGAACTAAAACTCAGGCGATGGTTCCCGCTGCAACCGTTCCGGGAGCGCCACAGAGGTGCGGTTTGTGACATATATATTTTGTCCACAGGGGAGAAAACATGTGAAACTGTAAAACTGAGCGTAATATAAATATATTTGGCATTTTTAAATCACTGTCTTCATGTTTAGCCTTTCTTATGCTTAACAAGAAGAGCTTAATGTGCATCACGTTGTGTTAATATTCTGGGCTGCAGAGGTGGGTAGTAACGAGTTACATTTACTTGAGAAAATATTTTTGGGTAACTAATACTTTTAGAGTATATTTAAAGATGGGCACTTTTACTCTAACTCAAGTAAATTTTTAGTGAAAATACTGTACTTTTACTTTGTTACTGTGGGTGACGCTCCTCTCGTTACTTCATCTAATGCAAGCTAAAAATGCTTTTTTTTATTCCACACGTGCTGCTTACATTTCTCTGGGTAATTAAAAATGATTAATTTTTTGAGTCTTTTTTTTTTTGAACGCTCGATCAAACCAGATGGCAAACTAGTGAACTGGTTCGCCAATAAGTTGATCAGTTTGATCAACCGTCACACCATTGAGATATTCAGCCAATCACAATGCACTGGATAGCTGGCCAGTTAGAGCACACCATGCTTTTATAGAACAATAAGCTTTGACCCGTTTCAGTAAGGTGTGGCTTAGAGGAGAAACAATAATGTACAGTACTGTATGTGGAAAATAGTGTGTTTTTTTAACCTTAAACTGCATATGATAATTTATATTGCAATACATCAAATACACAAAACAATGTTTTTTAGCAACATCATATTTCGCTCATTCCTGTTAACTGTCCACAATCTGGCAACCCACATGAATATCGAGTCTGAAGAGGGGGTGTGGGTCAAACAACACAATTTATACAATTTGTTTGGAATTCTGAGATCACCACCCATTTCAAACACTAGCTGACAAGACTACATACGGCACCTTAAACTATTTTACGAGGTAGTCCAACCCTAATCACCATCCCTAAGCCTAACCATCATAGCGTAAACTGTACGAAAACGTACAAATGAGATTGTTATAAATTATCATATAAATTATCCACCAGTTTGCTAAAATGCTATAAATTGCCATAGAAGTGTGTTGAATATGTTATTCCTGTTTGAGTACACATGCGTTACTGATCTATTATGCGTGTCATGATGCAGCCAGAGGTTGAGAAAGACTCACATGGCCTGAGAGTATGGTCACATGGGTTTACCATGTGCAGCTGCTGAGTATGTGTGTTTAGCTGAGCCTTTTTACCTTACATATCAACAGCAATCTCTATTATGGAGATTTCAGGAGGTAAATAATACTGTAGGTGAAACACTGGTGACAGAAATAAGTGGAAGCATGTGAATAAAGTTGATTTTTACATTTTCAAAACTAAATCTTGCTGTGCAAACACACTGGGTTCTGAGTGGTTGCTAGGCCATTGTTAGTGTATTTTGGTGGTTGCTTACTGATACAAGCCAAAAGAGCTCCTCTTGAAGATGCTATGATATTCCAATTATGGCTCAGATTTTTTTTGACCATCCACATGACTTTGAGACATCGTTCATGTTAACTGCAAAACAGTGTGTGGGGCGAATTATGCTTTACATAACCAAAAATGTAAGATTGGTAATTAAATGTTACAATAATAACAGTTTAGTGTTACTATAACATAATGCAAATACTGAAGTAAAAGGTACACTGCAGGGCACGAGGAAGAACATGCTCTTCGAGGAAAACAGGTTGCACTTTCCTTTTCAGGGAAAAAGTGCTGGGCTTCTAAGTTACCTCTGTTACCTCTGTGTGTGTGTACAAATAAATGCAAGGCGGATACTGTGGAAGGGAAAATAAACAACATAGGCGACTGTAAACAGCATATGTCAAAGGACATTTCTCTAAGCACTGAGAGCTGGGTGCTGTGATGTCGTCTTTTTTAAGGAGGTGTGTCCTTTAACTCACAAAACCTGTATTGATAAGTCATACGAATACACTTTCATTCTACTCTAAGCTCCAGATCCTGTCTAAAATTTGAGCCATTGAAATCTCTTTTGAATAAATTGCATAATTGTATGTATTATTCATAAACCGTTGTGAGGGCTAAATTACTGGCTTAGTAAGCTCTAATAATCAAGAGCTTAATATTGTTTTGCTGAACATATCTCTTTGAACAATAAATATGCAGTACACTTTTAAAAATAAAGGGTCTTTATTGACATCTATAATACCATGAACGACTAACAATGAATGTTTTATTGCACAAATGGTTCTATATAGTACAAAAAGGTTTTTTAGATTATTTAAATGATAGATCTAAAATCTTAATTGTTTTGAAAGACAATTATATTGATGCAAATATGCCAACAACCCAGCTTCATTTAGGAGAAAATAGTGAATATGTAAAAAACAAGACAGGCCCGAAAGAGAACCCTGAGGAACGCCCTGTGTGACCATGATGCCGAAACATGTACCTCAGGGGCGAGCGAGTGTGGCCTCTGTATGGAGCTCATTGTTCGTAATCCGGTCATGAGAGCCGTCAGATCACATGAAGCAGCAGGATTCTCTCACAGACACCACTAAACAGTGTTTCTAGCATCTCTTGTACACCATCAGTTCAGAAAATACTTTTTAGTCATGCACATGCACATGCAGATGGCTAATTTGAATATCCTTCTTTTCAGGGTACAATGATCCCAAAACATGATCTTATTTTTAAATGAATAAATTATGAATTGCTCAAAAGAAAAAATAGCTATATGGCTATTTATACTAAAAAGCAAACATTTGTTTTTGATGTATGTGTTTGAATGGTTCACACTGTGTGAAAATCATTCAACCAGTACAGATCCAGTGATTATCTGGTGAACCCCTCATGGTTCTTATTTAGGATAAGAAAGAAATTACTGGTCACACAACTTGATTGGATAAATATCAGGAAAATTCAACCTGTTTGTTAGTACAACACTGATACTTAATTTTAAAAATGCAGCTTTTACGCTTTGTGGCAATGGATTTTGCAGTAAATAGATTTTCATCAGAGGAACATTATGCAGAATAATAATGTTGTGGTATTACCACAGAAAACAATTGCCTGCGCTGAACCTTCTCACATCCGACTCAGCACAGGTCACTAGAAAGGCTCTGTCTCTTTTCCTTCATCCTCCCCCACTGCCAGATGTGACCTATCACATGCCCCATCTGCTCAGAAAATCTGCATCATCTCTGCCATCTCTACAACACAATCCAGGATACTGCTCTCTGAAGACACCCGCTTCAGAGAATACAGACACACAGGCCCACCAAAGCAGAGTCTGATCTGCATATGTGTAAGAGACCCCTTCGGATTAAAATGGATCTATTTTAGGACTTATTTAGTTTTAGTTGTTAATCGGGAAAGGGATATTCCACAATGCATCCAAACAATGTATGCATATATCACATTTGTGTCACAATTTAGTTATTAACATATTCTTATTTTGGAAAAAAAAGGGTTCTGTTTACACAGCTAAATTTCAAAGCTCAGTACCTTGGAATGCAGATAAAACCTATGGTAAAGACAATATACATTTTGTACAAAAATACTATTAAGCTTATAATATGAAGTTATTTAAAACAGAACAGTTTAAAAGCCAACTTACCTAATAACAAACTATTACATTTCTGCAGAAATACATACATTTTCATAATGATCAACTAGTCTGTGAGCACATCTTCCTGTAATTATATGGGGCCACTATTTATTTAGCATTTGAAGTTCCCTGTCGACACTTCACTCGTACTTCGTCTGCTAAGGCGCTATGGGAAAAACTCCTCTATTTCTATCCTTTGCCTCGCAAGTTCCGGGTATGATACACAATATAGCTGCAATAAATGGGTCTGTAAAGAGCGCCCATGCAGCGTGCTGTTTTAGTGCTCTGAGGAAAAAAAGCCGTGATCTGCTTCACAGTCTAGCCGCGCGAGCTTACTGACTCTCTCACGACTCACGTTATCCCCTCCCAGGCGAGAACTACATTCGCGGTTGAAATTGAGTATGTTTAAGTGAATTATGCAGACACAATCCGCCTCCTCAGTGTGTGTTTCATGTGAGGATTAGTGCACCTCATTGCCGAGCTGCATGATCCTTATAAGCGCTCTGAAAAAAGGACGCGAGCAGTTCGTTCAGGGACGTCCTGTTCGTCCTGTGGTGTTATACACAAATCGCCAGGGGGGTCTGTCATCGAAGCGCCAATTCAGATTGGCTGCACACCTCCTCAGGCCAAATGACTAATGTCATCATGAAACCAAGGCTCGGTTATATACCGAAGGTGCTCTCAACTCCATTCAGAGTGCAGGTGGGAGGTAGCGCCGAACGAGGGCATTAAGAGCCTACATTGAGTGGTCTGACCAGCTCTTTATCTGCCTTGGTGTCCGCTCCTAAGGGTTACCGTTCTTGAAGCAAAGGCTCTCTAAATGGGTTCAGACGCTACTTGCTAGCTTACTCCTCTATGAACCAGGACTGCCCCATAGGAGTAAACGCTCATTCAGCTAGGGGCCTCTCAGGCTGTTCAAATATATTTGCTTCCCTTCCAGACTGCTGATGCACTCTGGGTACTTGATCGCCATGTTTGCCTGCCAATCGCCCAAATCGCGAGCTTAGGCTTACGAGCCTTTTTCTTGTAAAGCACTCTCACTGTGCTGTCACATGCCCAAGCAGTGAGCTCAGGCTTACATGCCTTAATGCTAAGGACGATATGAATACATTATGCGGGGCATGACTGTATGCCCCGGTTTTCGCTTGTTCTTTGCCTACAGCGCGGCGTGTTGATACTATTCCCATAGCGTCTTAGCAGACGCAGTGAAGTGAAGTGTTGACAGGGAACGAAGGTTACTTCCATAACCCAGGTTCCCTGAGACACAGGAACTAGTACTGCGTTCCATGCTGTGCTGTAAGTGCCCGTTGAAACCTGAAGTCCTGTGGTGGTTCAGCCGCTATATATAGACGGCCTCGCCCCCCTCAGGTGAGCTTCGGCAAGAGCCAGCCATTGGTTGCGGCAGGATGGATCTATTCATTACTGTTCCTTTAAAATATTTTTCTATTAAACAATTCAAAAACCTACATTTTTGTCTTGTTTTGATCGAAATGACTGGGATCTTTTTCTGTTGTGCTCTGTTAGTTTGACATTAATGTGTATGCTCAATGGGAAGTTGGTGTAGCTGACAAACATTAAACATTATTTTCCAGTTGAGAACAACTTTTTATTTGCAGTTAATTTTTGTTGAACCTATAGCAGGTCATTTTTGATTGCATTAAATAAAAAAACGGCATCCGCTACTAAAATCTCAATAGAAGATTTTGAATGGATTTTCACATAAGAAGCATATTGATGTTTTGTCTTTCTGGTTCCATCTTGCTTACCCCTGAAGCCTGTGTGCTCGCTGCTATGCCACCGTTCACTGTTGCCATGGCAAGCAAATGGGGACGACACTCGAGCACACTCCCTATGATCTGACCTTGTGAGCGAGCATCCAGCTGTAGAACAGTGTTTCTGAATCTGATGAGTCACATTGAGGTCATCGCCATAAATACACCCCCTCCTACCAGGTTGTCATTGTAATTATTGCTTTGGTTGTAACCCTAAGCACATCTAATGCATTATTGATGCATCAGAATGATGAAAAGATGCTCAATGGGTCAGTGATGTCTAAGAGTGTCCTGGATGAAAAAAAAAAATCATTTAACATCTAGTTTAAAACCAAAGTGCTACGTTCTTAGAAATATATTTATTTAGAGTTCATGTGGCAATATGTTTCAAGAAACAAATTGTTAAATATTATTATTTAAATGGTTAGAAAAAGGTAAATACTTTTTTTTATTTCTTTTTAATATCACCAATTATTTTTTTTTTGTATTTTGGTAGTTGCACCACATTGACACCTGAAATAACCTTGTCTTGTCATGCAGGGACCTTTTTGAAGGATAAAAAACCAACAGGTATATTGTGTTGACTGACTGTCAGCTGATACTGTAATGTTCCCATATTCTTGACAAAAGATGGTTTCCATGGACAAAGTTGGCCTGGTGTTGAGGACAACTGTTTGCAAAGTGGGTTTCGAAAGTTTAGAGTGTTATAGGTGTCTGAATTTTATAGTTCTGTTATATTAGGACAAGTGTTCAGGGTCTATTGGGATCTAAAACTTCGAAACATAGCATTCAGGAACGAGATGCTATGAATTTCTAAGATGTGAAGAGTTCTCAGGGTTTCTAGGACAGAATTGGGGACAGGGCTTTAAGGATGATTACTTTTGCAGGAAGTGGCTATAGGGCCTTAACACTGTTCCTGTTGGATGGCTATTTAGGGCAGGCCCCCATGGTGCATCTTGGGTGATGACTTTCCCCTGGTGTGGCAGAAGCGGTCCATTTTCAAAGAACATGCATTCACAATTCTTGTCTGAGACACCAGTGATTTCAAATGTATTGACTGTAATGGAGTGCTGGAGCTTTGAACAGTTTTGAACAGTTACAGTCCTCAACCTGGAAAACCATCACAGTAGTGGTAAAGAAAACCCATGCTATTCCATAAAACACTCTCTAGCATGGGCTTACACTTAGCAGGCATAAGTAAGCATGTACTGGTTATGTGTAAAGTGATAACCTTTATCAAGTTTTTTCTAATGCTTTGCGTTGACATGTTCACTATACTGATATTCCTTGTTTAAAAAAATGCATCCTTAGCCATTTTTTAAGTGGTTTGCTGATTTTGCTTTCCCACCGAATGGATTACCCTGGTCTGTTTTGAGGGTTAGGCAACCATCTTCGTTTGGTTTAAGCAGATTTTTTGGCATGCTTTTAAAATCACTTCTTAATGACAACATTCACAGAGAAGAGTAAAATGTATTTTTTTTACATGATTTTTAATTATATGATTTAATGAGAACATTTCAGCTGATCAGGCTGGGAAACCAACTGGCCTGCAGACCACCAAACAAGCTGACCAGAACCCCCCCAGAAGATACTCTTCTTAAGCGCAAATAGCATATCTAACACTCCTTTTTCCCGATTACTGCCTCCGCAATCACATTTGTACTGTGATTAGAGCACTAGTCGACCCTTTAGAAACTCTTTTTATGACCTGATATAGCACTTGCTCAATTTTGGCACTGTTTGCCATTGTGTTCTTGGAGTTGTTCTTGGCGCAGAAGCACTACATTAGCACTTCAGTTGTATTTTTAGCTACCTGTTCTGGTAATTGCCACTTACGCAATATGTGCAAAGTCGCTTTGGGTAAAAAGCATCTGCTAAGAGCATAAATGACTTCTGCGGGTCCTCGAGCCAAACATTTTAGTGACGATGACACACTTAACTGAAAATTTGTTTAAACATATTTTGTGTCGTTATCATAAAGTGAAGATCATAAACATTAAAACTGCACCGTAGTACAAAGCTGAACACAACACTTTTTTGTGGATGTGGGACTGAGCAGCATTAGCCATGTTAGCATAACATATGAGAACAATGCGGAGGCCTTATTTCACCGTAGCTGGACTGGCGGTGTGCCGGTAGCTGCTGCTTTGAGCACAGGAGCTGAACTAATTACCCTCTGTCAGGAATTTGATTACGGTGCATTTGCCGGGCATCCGTTTGACGTGATAAGAGCCATACTTGGAAAAAGCCAGTAACCCTTGGTAACGCAAGCCTTTTGTCATAGAAATGGATCCCTGTAGCTCACATTTCTGCTCATCTATTTCCTTCTGTGTGATGTCAGTGAGGATAGTTATATAAAGCTTAAAAGGTCATAGGATATAGACAATGTTTAAAATAACACATTTCAGGATGATTCAAAATGATTTAATTCACAGAATGTAACTGGGCCATTTTGCACTAACTTTTACAACTTAAAGAGATTTTTTCACCCAATATTTAATATTTTCATTGATTACTCAACCTCATGACATTCCAGTAAGAACTTCATTCATCTTCTAAACACAAATTAAGACATTTTTGATGAAATCTGAGAGCTTTCTGCACTGTAAAAAAAATATTGTAATTTCACACGTGAAATCCCTGTACTATATACAGAGAAAAACTGTTTTTTACTATAAAATTTTACAGTAAAATGCTGTTTTTACAAGTAAATATCTTCCATGTGTGACACTCTACATTTTAAAATATTTTGCTAAAATATTAAGTTTTTTAAATAGTTTTTGTTATCAGTTATTTACATTTACCTTTATGTTCTTCTGTTGTTTAATAAATGTTTATTGCATTATTTAAGTGTTTGCATGAATGACTCTGTGCACCTTCTATATACTAGTATATGAACTTTGATTCTTCACGTGGCTCTCTTTTACCACCACTATTATGGTGGTTGACAAGTATGTTAAAGGTACAAAAGCATTTTAATAGCAGTGTGCATTATTGAATTTTTAGGTTGACATTCAAATTCTTTTGTTTGCAAATTACAGTTTATTACTTTATTCTGACCATTTTTATAGTAAAAGTACCAAAACACCCCTGTAATTATACAAATATTTCATGTTTAATTACAGTAATAACCTGTATTATGTTTTTAATGGTTTATCTACATTTTTTCTGACTGTTTCCTGTTTTTTTAACCTGCTGCCAGAAAATTACAGGTTTTTTTTAGATTAGTTTTTTACAGTGTGAGCCTGAATAGACAGCATGCAACTAAAATGTTCCTAGACCCAGAAACATAGCAAGGACATCAGTAAAACAGTCCATGTGACATTCAACCATTATCAAGCCATTATAGAGAGTATTGTGAGACATGTGCATACATTATTTTGCATGTAAACAAGATTTTGCAAATCACGCTTGCGTTGTTTATGTGCAGAGGAAATTGCAGAAGAAGTTTAATAATGGCAGAAGATGTGATTTGGAAGAAAGAACTGTTGAATACATGACATGAGAGTGAGTAATGACAGAATACAATTTTTTTTGGTTAACTATTTTTACATACATTTAATTGCTGATAGGTACTGATATATTGGTTTTACATTGAAAAATACCAAAGTACAGGACAGTTTATGGCTTGATTCTGATAGGTTAATGAACCTTCTAAAGTGTATCCTTTACAGTGCTATATAACTTCGCCAAATGATTTTAGGTTGCATCCGAAAGCTTAGGTTGCGGACTTATTTCCTCGCTGTATCATAAGACAGTGACTTTGCAGGCAATGTTTGTGCATGAGGACACCTCACAAAACCAATTTCGGACAGGCTTCTGAGGCAGCATACATAACATTATATGATCTACAACCAGCTTTGGCAAAAACTAAGTGAATATTTATGATTCCTTGCATCAAAAGTGGAAAAGGTCTGTCAATTTTTTTTTTTATACAATACATTTACACACAAACTGACCACCGAAATCAACTTTTAGATACCATCTTTATTTTTGTAGCTCAACCTTCACGGAAAGAAACACATGGAACTGTGGGAAATCAAAGGCAGCGAAGGATACTTCTTTACTGCCTTCAAAAATTGATCGGATGAAGGCATCTCAGGAGACAGGAAGCGAAGCTGACATTGGATTTGGATGTGCCTTGATGCATTCCTACCTTGAAATACATCCTTCGCAGGCAGCGTTTGTCAGGCAGCAACTGAGGCTTAACATAAGTAAGAAATTAGTCCTGCACACAAGAGCATTTCATCTACAGAACCTGTCAAATGTCTTGAGGCTACAACCATAGTATAAACAGACTCAAGGCTGTTCAATTATTTAAAAAAATATCCGGTGGTGATGAGGCCATGACACAAAGTGGGTGTGCATTAATTCCTAATAATTTAATGAACCGTCATAAATTTTTTCTTTGTGTAACCAAAATATAGAAATGAGTGGACATGAATACAATATACAATTCTGGTAATAGTAAAACTCTTTTGTCTATAGCAAAAATACTCTTGCCGTGACCACGTATACCATAATTATCTAGATTACACAGAGTCACTGAATCATTCATTCACAACCAGTCCAACTGTCCTTATTTGGGATCAGAGTCGTGTTTGTCTGCAGATGGCCCAGGGGACGAGGCTGTGTTCATGCTGTGGCTCTGCCCCGCTGAATGCATCGATGCCTCTAACTGTGACGCTCTCGCTCTGTTCTAAACGCAGCCGAGTGAACGCTGCCCACGTAGCCCCAGCAGCCGCCGCATGCCACCCCACACAAGGACAGCGGACCTTCACACCGCGCATCACTGCATCCCACGCCTCACTCCCACTGCAACCCAAGAGACAGCATGCTTAACCAACACATTTTGTCACTAGATAGTCGTCCTCTTATTTTGAATGGAATGCACTTGCATATTAATAAAGAAGCCACATTTTGGGAATACTAATAAAAGGATTCTTTATAAGGCAATGTATGGCCATTGTAATGTGGAAATGTCACTGCATTACACTGGTGCTCTACCGTAGGTAGTAATGTATTCCGGTAATTATTTAAAACAAGAAGGCAGGGTGCAGATGTGGTTGATACATAGTTATCGAAAACAAAGCTGAAATAAATTTCATTTTAAATATTAGATGCCTTGGACTAAATGGCATTTAAAAAAATAAAATAAATAAATGCAATTCTAAAAGTAAAACTAAATTAAAAATAAAAAGCATTTTAAATTATATTTAAAAAATACAAAATATAAACTGACACTTATTACTATTACAAATATGATTACTATAAAAACCAAGAAATATGCCCATCACTTCAATCTGATAATTTACACAAAGAACAGACATAAAAAGCTATATTAGCAATATTTTAGGTTGTATTGTTTTTTATTTTTTTATTTTATCAAACAGAATGGAATGTTTGATATTAATTAAATATTTAATTCTTTCATCAAAAGTAATATAAAAAATACATAAATACAATACATTCGCACACAAACTAACTACCAAAATCATCTTTTAGATACCATTTTTATTAAATAAAATTTGATGTGGAAGTTACTGGAAATTTTGAATATAAGAATTGTATAATGAAGGGAAAACCTGTTCTCACCTAAATACAAATTATTATAAAATATAGTGCAAGAACATTCAATCTATTCAACTAGCAGGACATTAGGATTAGTGGGTGAGTTGACAGATTTCATAAACGACCAAATAAGGCTTAGTCATCTCGCTTAGCATTACAACACAGCATCTTGACAACACAGGCCAATGGTATAGATCAGTCAATATATTGACATGTGGCTATATGTATTAATTTGATTGGGCCACGTTTTGGGCTGCTGCTATGGCCTCTGAATGACCCATTCAGGACAGCTCCCACATGGGGGAGTCTTGAAACACTGCACCACTGAGCTTCCCGGGAGCTTTTTCAGGAGCAGGGAGTGGGCATGAAGGCTGGGGGAAGGGAAAATCCACCGAAATCCAGAGCTAAGTGAGAAGAGGACTGGGATAGACAGTGCACTTTACTAGGATAGTGTGTGTGTATGTGCGTGTGTTCTCCAGAAAGGGAGGTGAAAATGTGTAAATGTTTGATGGGGGTGCAGATTGCTGCTCTGATATATGGCGTCCCACCATCTGTCTCTAGCTGGGGCCTACAAATTATAGAGAGAAAAATGGTGTGTAAGGTGGAATGAGAATAGCATTGAACACATCACTTAGTTCAAAATGTATGTATTGGTATTCACGTTTTCAGGGTTGCACTAATACCTGTTCTCCCAAACCTTTTATTTTTTTTATTGTGCACGTGATAACTGAAGTACAATAAATTTACATAAAAAAGAATATATATATATATATATATATATATATTGTATTGACAAAAAAAGTATGCTTTTTGACAGATACAATGATAATACCATGTTTTCTTATCCTTCCATCACTAGCACTTTTTATAGCTATATATTGAATACATAACATTAATAGATTTCACCCAAATGAGCTGATGGAAAACTCAGCCTCAGCTGACTTTAGTGCTACATACTTTGGCAAAAAAAGTCCCCACAAAAAGTAGAGCGAGAAAAGCAAAAACTAGAGCATAAAAATCACTTAAATCCCACAGCATATGAATTCTGAGCAATGGGCAATAGTATAATTCTTTATTTTTATTTTGTGTTTGTTCTTTATGTGAACAAACACAAAATTGTCCAACAAGGCAGCGTTGCAAAAATCTATTTTCTAAGTTCCAAATGTAAGCCTTTTTGAGAAGGATGGGAAGAGTTCTGTGAGCAGGCTAGTCTTACAGACATATTATGACACTGAATGCACTACTAAAGCTGATTCATGACCCATGTCCCACATCTTAGCCAATCCAGCTCACCATCGGCCGTCCTTATAGTGAACTCTGTGAACTGAGGCCTATGAATATAGCCGGGTGGAAAATCAATTTCTTTACTCAAGCCCTGATAGAATTGAAAAGGTCATGCTCTGTAATCAATAAATTGGAATAGGGATATGAAAAATACATTATTATACAGAATTATTCAGCCCGATCTTATGGCAATTCGTACATATTTTACGAGGTGGCTAATAATTACAACCTCACTAAATCGTGCAAATTTTACAAGTTGCCAATTCGTATTCATTCGTACGAATGAACTACACCCAACCCCGCCCCTAAACCTTACCGTCACTGGGGTTTTAGACAAATCGTACAAAAACATGATGTCGTACGAACTTTCCACGAAATCATTTTCCACCTTATAAAACACATACGAATTGGTCATGTGTTGGAATTATTATCTTATAGGAACATAGAGCATGTATGAAGAGTTTATTTGCTAAAACAGAAAACTCATCATGGTTTCTATTATGTTGTCACGTTTTTATATTGTGTTTTTTAACATATAACCCAACTGCAGCTTGATTGAGATTTGTTGTAATGCATAACGAAAAAAATAGATTTTTGAAAATTCTTAAAAATTATTAGCAGTTTTAGCAAATGAACTCTTTAAATGCACTACCATTCAAACGTTTATATTCTTTTATTTCTGTGAAAGGATCTATTTATCTTATTCAGCAAGAATGCATTAAATTAATCAAAAGGGATTGCAACAAATTTGACTAAGCTCTCAAAAAATAAATAAATTATATCTTATATTCTAATTATATTTTAATTATATATAAAAATATAAAATCCTAAATATATATTATGGTATTTATACACAGTTTATATTTAATAAAAAATGATCAAATACAGGTAAGGGTAATGGATACAATAGTTAAAAAAATAACCTTTAAAAAACTATATTAGTTTGTAATGTCTAACAACATTAATCGGGTTGCTCTGTAAACATCAATAATGGTTATATACACTGTAGTAGATAATGACTTCATCCTGAGGTCACAGGCTGCTGTTGGTGAACACTACCATTTAAAGGGTTTTGCAGGTGAACTTCTCACAGTCTCTTTGTAATTTAATGCTGTTTACTTCATTCAAAGCAGACACAGTTAGAAACACCCATGTTTAAGTAGGGCAGCAACAAACTTGTGAAGGAAATTAGGCTGTATGAAGCCCGGGGAAACCACCTTGTTTTGCAGCTTTTTTTGTACAGAAATTTCGAGCAGCATATGAGGGATGGGAACATCTGGAGCAACATTAGCTTACATGGTAAAAGCTCGTCACTGATATTACGAAGCTAAATAAAAGTTTTAATTATTCCGATCCCAAAATGCCCAGGGCCATCCCAGTTCCTAACAGCTCACTGTGCACCAGCCTTCTGCTGTATAGTCCACATGCATTCTCTCGCCTTCCCTGACACCCGACTGATACTGAAGCCACTGCAGTGGGTGATGAGAAGACGCAGAGACCTGAGCTCCGGCTGTGGCTCTCGGCAGGCTTAGGGAACGTTTCATTATTGATGAGGCCACATTCTGAGCATCTCTGCTGTGGAGGAGGACGGCACAGCCCAGGCTGACTCAGCGCTTTTTCGTCCGCCACTCAGACTGATCAGCCGTGTCAGCGATTCACAGGGTTGGGAACGCTTTGGAGAGAGAAAAAGAGTTATTTCAGTTTAGAGGCCAGCACCTATAATTGCTATTGTGTGTTTTGACATGCAGACATACGTGTGTTGGCGTGAGTTTGACGTCAAATTTCATATTAATGAATTAGATCACACAGAAATTACATTTTGCCATTATTCACTTACTCTTACACCATTCTAAACCATTTCGTTCTTTCTTACTTCATGTGGAACATAAAAGGAAACATTTTGAAGATTACAGGTTACTCTTTACTATATTAAAGCAAATAAAGAATGAGGTTTTTAAGCTTTCTGAAAGGACTCATAAAATGTATAATAGTAAGTATGAATGAAGCCATATTATGAACAGTCTGAAATCATCTGCCCTAGCAACCCTTGGTATGAAGGTTTATATTAGGTGGCCTTTACTACTATGTACTTACATTAAAAAATAAGTACAATGTACTTATTGTGCTCATATTTTATTGTAAAACACTTTTGCGTCTCTGGTGGGTTACGATTAAGGTTATGTACAGGTGGTGTTATTTAATGAAAGAAATGAATTACAAATGTAATTGTATTTTTAAAAATATAAGTCAAATGTAACAACATGTATATGCAAAATAAGTGCATTGTACCAAATTATGAATTTAGATGTAATACATAGTAGTTAAGGCCAACTAATATAAAATGGGCCCAATACTTTTCTGTCCGTTTCTCACACAAAGATGACTTTAGAAGAGCTGAAAAACATTGCTCAAGTTGAATGGACTTCTTCTGTGATTCTTTTATTGTGCATTTGATAGCCTGAGTCCTATTCATTGTAAGTGCACTGAAAATTGTGACAATTTAAAATGTTGGATTTGCTCATAAAGGCAAGCTGGGACGTCTGAGGCGAGTTAACATCGTAATCACATGACAATGCCTAAATGCAAACTGCCACTCAATGCACACTTTCTGTTTCTTTCTTATGTATATGCACACACCCATAGGCACATACATGCTGAGCTGATTGTCTATAATTTATTCCTCTCTGGACCCAGAGGACTAATGAAACTGCAAATGCCTCTCTGACGTGAACGGCCGCCTAGCCACATTCCTTTCCACAAGCAGGGCTGATGTGCTACTGACTGCTTGGTCCCTTCAGCTTAATTAGGATTTTATCCCTCAGGGATCCCAGCAAGAACAAATAAACGGCAAGCAATAGGCACAAGCTTTGGCCCAATGCAAAGAACGCCACAGCAGACTGATAAATTTGCATGCTGAGCTCTTATAGCAGGGTATCAAGAGAATACATAACGTCTAAACTACATCCAGGTGTCGGTGATTGAATGAAATGGCTATTGAAAATGACTGTACAAATTGCTTGTGTATGTGAATGTCAAACGCTTTATGCAGTGCAGCCATTTTGGCTCAACCTTCCTGTCAGTTTAAATGCAGTCCGATCATTGCTGCAGTGTCTTTTTGAAGACAGACAATTCATAAAACATAATCAGAATCTCCTGATGGCTAATACTTTCCTACCAAAATATGTCACTTTCTAGAATTGATTAATGAATCCCTTAATTAATAGGTTATTACAAAATAACTGATATTGAGAGCATAGGAAAAACATAAATTGATGATTAATTAAAAATCTATCATTTTTATTTAAAATATTGAAATAAAATAAGATTTAAATTTACATATATACAAATTAATCTCAGTCAACCTAATTGTGAAAAGTGTCACACTTTATTTTAAGGTGTCCTTATTACAGTGTAATTTCATAATTAATTACTGAGTAAAATTAATTAACTACTTGACTTACTATATGGTTAGGGTTAAGATTAGGGTTTGGCTTCGGGTTACTTACATATAATTATGCATAATTTATTGTTATTATAATAGTAAGTACATGTAATGTTTAACAACGATGCTTTAAAATAAAGTGTCACCATGACAATTGTGAGAAAATAAAATAAGGTCCATCTTGTGAGTTTAATATTTTTTATGACAAACTACTGCGAGTGCGAACCCAGAACAATCCAGTTGCTTGCTGCTGCGACTGAGAATACGATCCTCGCTGCGTGTTCAGCTTACATCGCTTTGTTTAGGCTTGTGTACGCTAGCTAAATATTTCATGGCACACAAAATAAGCAGTATTACACAACACAATGCATCTTCGTAACAACGTCACTCTCTTCTCTTGAGGAAAGTATTGTGCCATAATTACGCCTCAGGTAGAGGTGATTAATTTTTCAATGAATTCAATGTTTTATTCATAGTCTTGCTGGCTCTATGGCGAATGAAACTGGAGACTGAACCAGGGTCGCGTCTGCAGTGGCTCAATCTTTACAGCGAGACACGAGTGCACATCTGCTTGTTCAAATGCACCAACCTCATTCAAATTGCTTTAATGCATGTAAATGCGCTTGACTGACTGAATAATTTTGCATGGAGGTTATTTGAGCTCTGCTGCAAAGGTGTGTTTCCATTGAAGCCAGTCTGACTGGTTTTGTCTTTGCTTTTTAATACCTTTAACAACATAGTGACATCTTCATTCCACATTAAGTGTGGATGTCAAACAGACTGCCTGATTCCCCTCTGAATAAACTATACTGAACATCTGAGACTGTGCTGGAGAGGAAATCGGAGAGTGAGGGGTTAGGTATACACCAGCAACGATAGCCAGTTTCACTGGGGTTACTATTAAACATTTCTAATTAATGTTAGATGAGTGGTTAATAAAGGAGTTTAAAAAAAATAATCGTCTCCTGGTATTTAATTAGATGCCAATCAGTGCTGTTTGACCCAGGTAAATATAAGGTCTCTGGGAGAAATTATCCAGAGGTTTGTTCTTTTATTTATGAACTCAGACTGTTACTGTGTTTAAAGTCTACATTGACATCATTTTGTAGGCCAATCCTAAAGTTAGCTTCACCATGATTATTGCAGAACATAAGATCTGTAACCAGCAAAAATGCTTCATTCAGGTTTTGTTTAGAATGACAGTCTTCAAAAATCAACACAACTTGCATGAATTCTGAAACTTGTAAGAGGTAAAATGCTAAACAATGGCTATAAAGGAACTAGATGAATATAAATGAAGCAGATGAGTTTACCTGTTCAGCATGATGACTTTTATTGTCCCTGACAACATCTGTTACTTCCATTTAGCCACATGTTAGTGACTGCCATTTTCACAACAAGTAAAAGTATTTAAATTAGCACAACTGGTTATTACTGATGTTTTTATGTCATAGAATAAAATGTGAATATATGTTAAGCTATACCATTTTCAGGCAGTTAAAAAACAATAAATAACAAAACCATTTGCTAACATGCTAAATGCTATCTCTATGGACAAAATGAATGGGAAAAGAGTCAGAACACATTTAAAATATTGACTGTGTCTGACATCACATACTGTCTTAAGTACTTTTTGTAATAAAGTTACTTTGTCAAAGCAAAAAGAGTATGTTCGTGTATGAATGTAATACCCTGTTGAATGCTGGTTAGGTATGTTTTGAAACTGGGATGTTGGTTTAAGCTGGTTTATGCTGATTCTTTGCTGGTTTATTCTGGTCATGTGCTGGCATAAACCAAAAAAGGACCAGCTTAAACCAGCATAAACCAGCAAAGGACAAGCATAAACCAGCAAAAGAACCAGTTAAACCAGCAATGGACCAGCTTAAACCAGTAAAAGGACCAGCATAAACCAGCAAAAGACCAGCATACTGTTTTTTCAGCAGACATACTATATTTGTCATGTTATCATAACTACATGACCTACCAGTGTCCAGTTGTGTAATTGCACTGCCATTTATGTATCTTCTCCTATAGCCTCATGGGATAGTAAAGTGTCCATCGTATGCACCCTTCAATATCACACCGTAAGTACTGTAGTAGGTACTGGGTACTTTTTGCATACTCTTTTATGAGTACTTTGAATTCAGTCATATGTTTTTTTGTCACATACTGTTTCACTGCTTTGTTGTAAGGCAGTATTCAATTTTGTATGCAGCCATATACTCTTGTGCAGCTGGATTTTGAACCAATTCGATATTAGCATTTACGGGGCTATCCAGTGCAGCTCAACAGACTAATTTCCTGTCATAGCTGGTTACAGCAAAAACTTGTTGGGAATGGTCAGATAGCGGTCAAAAATGTTACTTTTGCTATTTACTAGCAATCAACACTATTACTATTTTCTGGAAAATTCAGTCCGATTCGTCCATTTAATACAATGACAAACACAATGTTTTTTTTCTTGTCGACTCCATTGTCCCTTTCTTTGAACATAATGAAATAATTTAAGTTCTTTTATGCCTACTACTTTTGTACTTTTGTATTTGTAGTCGTGTTATAGTAATATATAAAGCATGTCGTTGCATACCTATGTCACCCACAGAAGCTAGATTTCTACAATCTGGCTTCATTCTTGGTAGACCTAGTGCTACGAGAAGTTCAGATGATGATGGTGGAGGAGCTCCATTCTAGAGTGAATAAAGCAGCAGGCCTTAATGAGACCTCTGTCTAAGAGCACAGCTGTCACATTCAGAGCTACACTCCTCCCTGCTCTCTGACCCACTCGTTTGCAGGAATACTGGTAACAAGACTGAGATCCGGGTCACTTAAAACAGGGTAGAAGGGCGCAAGCAGGTGTCTTCGCAACTGAGGAAAGCCAGCTCCTGCTGATTTCAAATCCTTCCAGCGTCAAAAAAAGGACATGCAATTGCACATGCTGCAGCACTCTGTCACCACGGGACAGGAGAAATCTCAGGGAAATTGCAGGAGGGTATATACATTTAAACATATTGCATAGCATTTTGCGGTGCTGCATAATATATACCCCACTGAGACCTCCATTTCAGCATTAATCGAGCGTACACTATTTTTCAACATAAAAACTATTAAATAATAAAAGTATGAAAAAATAATGAGCACCTATAAAGTAAAAGCTAATAAAGATAGATAAATAGATAGATATATGCTGAATATTTTTAAGCCTGGTTGACCTTACAGGGAGGAGATTTCAAGACGTAAAGGGTAAAGGCGGAACCTCGTTACTCAAATGACCTTAAAGGGCAGACGCATATTTATGAATCGCTTCCAAATTAGGAAAAAGTGGGCGGAAACGCCGTGCGCCCTGACCAATTAAAGCCCGCGGCTTCCACCAGCGTGGGAGGAACAGACGCCTTGTGAGGTTCCCGTGGGCGTGGTCTGACGCGGCGGAGGCGGAGCTTTAGCCGGAAGTGTGTGTGGACTGGGTCTCCTTGTCATTTGGCTTCAGTAGATTGTGCCGTGGAGAGGAGAAGGACAGCAGCGGCAGCGCAACGAAGGGAGCAGCAGTGCGCTGGTGAAAAAAAAAAGACAGAGAAACGAAAATTTAACAATGAAAAGGACGCATGAACGCATTGCAGTTCATCAGTAACTAAACTAGTGTTTTTATATTGAAGTCAATGACGTAGAATCGTCTGAGCAAGCGATTTAAAGGTTAGCAGCTGGCTAAAGCGAGACAGGGCTGTGTCATTGAGAAGCAGGACACGTCAAGACGAGGAAGAGAGAAAAAAATAGACACTCCTGTCGGATTAAAGATCCCCGCTTCATAGCATCAGATCACCAGTTTATTCGAGCTTCTGCGTTAGTTAATAATATCTGGAACGAGTGTCTTGTCCTCAGCCATCGCTCGCATCAGCCACTAAGGTGAAATGTACAATTATATATTGATTTTTGTGAACGTATTTAGCTCAAATGCCTAATATTAGACGTGTGTTGTGCTTTTATGTGTGTTAAATCGTGCAGTATTGTGAGTATTGTGGCGCGAGAGCAGAAGACGTCATCATTTTTCAGCTCGAGCATTCGTTCGTTGAAAAGGAAACGCTAAGGATTTAATGGTTTCTTCCTTTAGATGAGGTTTAGATTATTACAGCAGCGGTGTTTTTCCGAGTGAGCTACCTTACTGTGTTATTTCTGCGTCAGGAAAAAAAAACACACGATGGAGTCGGCCTCTCGCTTGATATGAAGCCTTTTAGCAGTTCCTGTTGAATAAGCCGGTAGCCTGTTAGCTGCTAGCAGAAGAGACGTCACGAATCTATAATTAGAGCCCGAAAGACCTTTATAACTTGTGTTATAGCCAGTGGTGTAGTGCTTGACTGCATAAACCTGTCATATCATACATTTCCTGGCGACGTTGATCACATTTATCTGTCTTGTCAGTATTTGTGGCGTATTGCCACATAGTCTCTCACCAAAGGGTGTCCTCAGCGTTTCCAGTATGTCATGAATTATATCGTGCAACTGCGTCATGGAGTATTTTAACCGTGGACATGCGTTCTTTTTCAGGGCTTAGGAAGCAAGAATAACTGTGTCGGAGCCAGGTTGAACTGGAGAACATAAATGGGGGATTACGGGTTTGGAGTCTTAGTGCAGAACAACACTGGCAACAAGTCTGCTTTCCCAGTACGGATCCACCCTCACCTGCAAGCGCCACACCACCACCAGAATGTGACCGCCAGCCCCGCTGCTTTCATAAACAGCACCCCGGCCGGAAATGGCAGCAGTAGCGCTTCGACCTGGCTGTTCCCGGCAGCCGGCGCTCACAGCAACATGCAAGATGAAATTCTGGGCTCCGAAAAGCCCAAAGCCCAGCAGCAGGATCTGCAAGAGAACCAAGAGAAGCAACAGCAGCAGCAGCAGCTCTCCCCTGGACACCAGGAGAGCGCCATCATCTCAGAGCTGGAAAAGGCTCGCGCTGAAGAGAGCAAAGTGGAGAGCGGGTCGTCCGACGGGACCAACGGCAAGGAGAAGCTGCGTTTGGAGTCCCCCGTGCTGACGCCCTTTGACTATCAGGAGCCCTCGGGACTGGGCACAGCTGCCCAGTCCAGCACCTCCCCCTCCCTGACCAGCTTCAACAACTGGTCGGCTGCTATCCCCGCCACCCCCTCCACCATCATCAACGAGGACATCAGCTTCTTCAACCCGGCCGCCTCGGCCAACAACGGCCCTCTGCTGTTCCAGAATTTCTCCCACCACGTCAGCCCAGGCTTCGGAGGCAACTTCTCCCCCCAGATCGGTCCCATCTCCCAGCACCATCCACCTCACCCCCACTTCCAGCACCCTCACAGCCAGCACCAGCAGCATCGTCGTTCACCGGCCAGCCCCCATCCGCCGCCGTTCCCCCACCGCAGCGCCCCCTTCGGCCAGCTGCCGCATCTCTCCAACAACCTGAGCAAACCTCCCTCACCCTGGGGCAGCTACCAGAGCCCCTCGCCCTCTCCTTCTTCCACTTCGTGGAGCCCAGGTGGGGGTTACGGTGGTTGGGGTGGCTCCCAGGGCCGCGAGTACCGCCGTGGCTTGAATGGCGGCATGACGCCTCTCAACTCCATCTCGCCTCTGAAGAAGACCTTCCCCAACAACCACATGCCCCAGCAGAAGTTCTCCCGCGCCAGCCCCGGATTCAACCCGAAGTCCTGGATGGATGACAGCAGGAGCGAGAACATCTTCCCTTTCCAGGTGTGTATATTAGAAATCGTGCCGCAAAATTCGTTAACGGTTAACAGAGGTCTGTTCACAGTCAAGAATGATAATTATAATTCTAAAGTTTTAAAGGTGATTCACCACTAGCAAGATGGGCTTTTAATAAAACATGGTCATCTATGTAGTAGAAAGATGATTTTTACTTTGTGTGACTAGAGAAAAGTGGCTGTGGCGTTGTCTTTTGACAAAAAGGTAAGAAAACTTCAACACCCACAATCCACTGTGTGAGCGCATGAGTATAATACAGTATTTAGCTTGCATAAAATCCCTGGAGCTGTGTAATAATCGGGGAAGTCATAGGCCCGTTTTCTAAAACGGGGCTTAGCTTAAGCCAGGACTAGGCATTAGTTAAATTAAGATATTTAAGCAACTTATTACAGGTGTGCATCTTAACACAGAACAATGACACTGCCATGTTTTAAGAAATGTCAGAGCAAGATATCTTCATCTGAGACAGCTCAAGCAAGCAGTTTAGTCTGGGACTAGCTTAAACTGGGGGTTAGTGTAGGAGACATGGAGAAAGACTACGCATTGTTCATTTCAGTGACATTTTGTGTGCAAAAAGAGTGCAGGGGCAAAATCTGTATGGGGAATTTTTCACAGATTCCTATTGAAATTTGCTCAAACAAATTTAGTGACCACACCTTTACAAGAACATGGAAATCTACGCTTAAGCTGTAATAATGATGAGGAGCAATATATTCAAAACCATATTCAAAATATTTTTTTCATTTATTTTTCAGCTAATGAATGAAACGATCATTAACAGCCAATCAGAATCCACCCAACTGTAAAGAGCTTGAGCATTTGAAGCAGCAGGCAACAAAACTGCAGCGCTTATAATAAACAGCGTGCTATGGACCGTTAATGCGGATTCTAATATTATCATTGTTTATAGTTATTATTCTTGGGGTTAACAGGCTTTAGGTGTTTCCAAATCTACTCAAAGCTTTATCAAAGGCTATTTTTAATCGTTGTTATTAAGATATTAATAAAATGGTGAGAATAATAATCTAAATACAACTTAAAGTAAATTTAATTGCCACTATAAAATGCATGTAACTAGATAATGCTCATTGGTAGTCGTCCCTATGTGTCGCTGCTCATTTGCTTTTAAGCTCAACTCAGCTTTCTCACGTTGTCAACAGTGTCTTTTGCTTTTGTCTTCAGAAACTGGCAGTTTACATTTTGATGCTTTGATGCTGCGGTCTCTGTCAGTGTGAACCCTGTAACGTGGATCATTTTGTACATTTGCACAGCTTTAATGTGCCTGTTTCTGCTCTCTCATGGCACATTCTGACAAATTCAGCTTGAGTTGGGCCCAAAGCAACGTGTGCCAGAGGCTTGGATGACTAACTTTCCCCGGCCTGTTTTGTTTTCCAAACAGCTCTGTGGGATTTTAGGACCTGACAGTTGCCTACTATGACGCTGGGATGGTTTGATGCTAATTTTACAAAGAGAATAATTGTAATGTAGACATTGTCTTTTTGACCCATTTAATTATGTTTACATAAGCCATTGCATTAATCATAGTAGCAGAGGTTTTAAAATGTCGGCCAACCTGTTTTATTTCTAGTAGTGTATTTTTGGCCTTGTCATACTTTACTTGAGATATATTAAAGTAATCTTTAAATCTGTTATAGAGCACATAATTATATAAAAACAAGTTAAATGAATGTAGTTTAGAGCAGCATGACGCTGTTAAAAGTGTTATAAGCTGTGCTAGAACTGCTCCTGTTTGTTTATAGAGTGTGTCCGTGTACATGTGATGGAGGGGTGGAGTCATAATGGTGAAAAGATAATGGAACACAAGAGTCCTCCTAGACACTTTACCAGTATGTTGGGTCTTTTTTTTTTTTTTTTTTTTCACTTGATCAAAAAAAAAAAAGTTTTGTACTTACTAATAAGGTATTGGGCCATGCTATATTGTGAATGTAATCAATGCTAATGGGTGCTGTTAGGCACGACACACAGTGGAGTTCCTTTTTTTTTTTTTTTACAAACATAATTGAATTATTACGGACACAATTTAGGGCTAATATTTATTTATTTTTTCAAAAAACGTTATTTTATCAAGCAAATTGAGTGTAATATAGAATAAACATATACAGTAGACCTTGTCAGAGGTCATGTTCACTTTTTTTTCTTTACGCTTTCCTTTCCATTACAGGCAAATTTATTTATGAAATAACAGAATTGATTTGCCATTTAAAAAGGTGCTATAGATACTAGCGAAAACGTAATTGTAACAGAATAACACTAATGATAATAACGTTACTAGAATATGCCACCACAAAAATGGTAATGGTAACCGATATACGGTAAAAAGCTCAAGCTAACACATTTTTACCTATTTAACAGTAACTTACTGTTAACTTCGGAAGTATAAAATGAAGAATCCTCATATCTTTTAATAATGATAATCTTCTAGTCTTTTACAGTAACATTTTGTTTATTGGAAATTATGCTGATATACTGATATTTTACGTTTGAAGAATTTTTTATTTTTTTTGACATTTGGGTTACATCTAATGTTCTTTATTAATTTAATGCATCTAAGTGACATGTTTTTTTTTTACCATGATTTGGATTTGTGTGCACCTTCTATATTTTAATACAGTAGTCAACATTTGACCATATGCTTGGATCATAAAAATTAATCAAAGTTGTCCCAAGACAAGAATGGGTATTGTTTTTGGTTCTAGGAAAACTTTGAAAGGTTTTGATCCACTTCAAATGTTGGCTGCTGTGTATCGCAGCTTGTGGATACTTGTGATGAACTCAAATTCATTGTGTCTCTTTCACATATTTGGTTATGGGATCATATTATACAGGAACAAAAAATAATTGCAGTAAATTTAAGTTCAGTCCCGCGAAACCTAATGTTGCTACTATATATATTATACAGCACAAGCTGTGGAAACTACAGCTGAATTTTTTTTTATTTTACAATTCGTTTTTAGGGGAAAGTGTGTTGTGTCATCATAGCTGTTACTATATTGTGGATTTTACACTGGGCCAGGAACTTTGCTTTTTTATATTTTTAGGTGTAAAGAAGACCAAAGAACAAAAAGCAAGTTTTTTTTTTTTTTTATTCTAAGTAAATTTATAAAGAACAAACATCAGGTGTGCTTTTGTTTAAAGGTTTATAAACAATTTTGAAGGTGCTGTAAACTCTATCTTTAATGTCTTCATAATATGATACAGGATTTTGCACATGATGTAACTTTTCTTGTTGCAATTTAGAATATATTGAAATATTTGTTGGAACTTGCTGTAATTGAATTGCTTAAAGCCTTTAGCTTTAAATGTAGCGTTATAGTACACAGTGCGAGTTCTGTCATCAGCCCTCATTTGTGTCAGTGTATCTCGCCTTTCAAGCTTGATTCTAGTGAACAGGTGCTTCCCAGATCCTCTTATCCTCCGTTTGCGCACAGAGGTCATCATCTGGTATAGGAACTTGGGTCAGCCTGCAGTTTTGTGATCGAGATTTGTTCTGTTCTTTTTGTAAAACCAACAAACTAAAGGTATTTGATAGGGCTTGGAACCTGTGGCTTCCACCGCTGAAAACAGGCAGCTCTTATTCGCAGCTATTTGCTCTAGCTGGTTGAATACGTGATGTGATTCCCAGCACTGCATAATGTCGCTGGAAGTTTCCACAGGCTCTGTGTACTCTCAGCCAAGAATATCTGATGTTTGGTGTGAAAGCAAAGGCTGTCTCCGGAGGGGGGGCAGGACACACATTTACACACACACACACACACATTGACAGACTCACACATGAACAGGCGCTGCCGAGATGTGTAATTAAGCAGTTACTCAGAGAGAAAATGAGAAATGGGACACGCAATTCAGGATGGTGAAGATGGTTCTCATGACAAGGTTAGACGATTGGAAACGCTGTAAAGAAAACAGAAAAACAAATATGGCTGCTGGGAAGTGCCTTTTTTTTAATTTATTTTTTTATTTTTTTACCCAGTTGGGCTGTTATATGCCCAAGGCTCAATCAAGCTGACATAGAGACAATTTAAAGCTGTTTGTTTTATTTTCAAGGCCAGCTTTTGTTTGGCTATTGTCACAGGGCACAGGTGCCCACGGCAAATAGTCATCTGTTGCTTGGCTTTATCGTAAAGAGCAGAGGGTTAGCCTAAGATTTGACTGAGCAGTTGCCTAATATGACACACTTTACATTTTTTATTTTGCCCCACGTGCAAATCGTTCTCACTTCTTTTTTTTTTAGTTCACTTTTATGCCTTTCTTGATATATGCTCACTTTTGTTACCATAATAAGCACGATGTGGTCAGCCAGGTCTTTGTAAATTCTAGCAGTCATCTTAACCCTCTATAATCTTCTTTAAATTCCCCTATGATTGCTTGTGTTCAGGCTGCATTAGCAGACATTCACCCCACAGTGCGTTAAACTACCTCTGTTCTTTGGGATCTTCGCGGTTTGATACAAAGAAAAATGTTTTTGGTGGTTGAATGTAGAATATGAAAATGATAATTCTGTCATCATTTATAGGCTGTTCACGCAGAACCTGTTTTTGCATTTCACTGCATTGCTTTTCCTTTGTTTTTCTATGTAAACTTGTGCAAAATGGATGCCTTTGACCTTTGGATTTGAATTTGTCATCTTTTGTAAAAGAGATGATTTTACAACGGAGGTGTTTTACAGTATGTGCAAGATGCACTTTTCCGTGCATAAAAAGTAAATAGGGATGGCCTCTATAAATCGAAGAGCTATAACAGAAAGTCGATAAATGTATGTTGTATTATATTCCCTGGTCGTTGTATGTGTCCAGTATGACATTTATTTTCGCAGTCATGTGGGTTTTGAAACAAAGCTGTGAAAATGACCACGTTGTCACAGATGAATTATCATTTAAGAATAAAGAATTTGTGACCTATATTAACAGCTGTTTTTTTTTTTTTTTTTTTTTTGTACAAAATTATAAGGCTTGTGTTTATAAGTCATTAGGTTGCTGTCTTAATGGTTAGTATTAACCTACAATTTTGAGATTCAAGCTGGTATTTTTCCTTTGTAATGGCACAGTGCTGTAATATTAGAGCAGTGCTTCAAAAAGAAACTCACTATAGCTGCCTGCTTTCCATTTGCTTATTGCATTTTATTGTGGACTTGCATAGATACGGTTATCACAGGCATCTTGCTTCAGTGCTGTCTGGAGATAGATAGACCCTTCGGTGTCCTTCAGTTGTCAGTTGGAAACAATGTACCTTTTCAGTGTTATTTTGTCATATTGGTAGTTCTCCAATGAGAAAGGGTCTGCGATAGAGGCATGACCGTGACGGCGATGGTTATTTCATGCCATCTATCTGAAAGATAGCTTTTTCTACACTTTAATTACTTGATCAGCAGAGTCAGTGTCCCCTGTGGAAAGTTTCCATACCCCCTGCCTCCCCAACTGTGTGGAAAGGGCGGATTAATAGGCTTTAGAGTGATTTGATGTGGAAGGCTTTGAAATACCTTGTGTAGCGACAAAAAACACAACGTCAAGCCTCTGCCTCCCATTCTCCTTATGTCCCCTTTTCATTAGTTTAGCCATGACATTTCAGATTAATGTCGTTCCTGAAACCCCCGTAACATGCCACACTTAATCACTCACATCAGGGTGCTCCATCAAGGTCCCTTTCTGCAGACTTTTTCCATATCGCTTGAACTATGATGACATGAAAACATGCCCCTGGTGGGTAAAGGCCTTTGAGTCAGCAAGCCCTGCACACCGGTCTAATTATAGTTAAACCCGAAATAGCTCTCGCATTAAAGAGGGGGAGATGCTCATTAACACCTTTTTAATAAGACGTGGTGTATAGAATGCAGCTCGTTCGCCTTTTGTCAATGATGGCTTCAGTTCCTTATGGAGTTGGTTCTTCATCAAAGGGCTCTCAGCGGAGTGTACTGTGCAGTAATTCTGAAGACGGCCTTTGGCCCGCACTCGTGTTCTGAATCAGCGAGCCAGCCCTGTGCTGTGGCATAAGTGCCCTGCGTGAGCACACGGCCTCTCTAAGCTGAGGGGGATGAGTGGTGCTCTGAAGATCCCAGCAGATGCCAGATCGTGACTGAGCACGAGCAGATTGTACCGTTAATCATGGCACCATCCAGTTCAGATGGAAGCTGCGTTTATGTTGGAGCTCAGGTACACCACGTTAGTTTTTTTATATAAATAGCCAGATGGACCTGGCTGCTTCATGTATGTAGCGAGTTACTTTTCTAACTGTGAAGCTAGGCCTTTTATTTAAAACATTCAAAAGGAGGTATATTTGGTTTTAACTCCAATAACCATAGTTTTGATTAAATGGGCTAATTGAATGGGGATGAAAGATTCTGGCATGAAATGCATACTAATGCAAAGCACATTCTCAGCAGTGTTATAAGGGCTGCTGTACTGGACGTGGATTGTTATTCTATGTAAACCCATAATATATATTGATGCATTTGACTGTTCTCCAGCAGCATTCTAAAAACTCAAAATAAACCAAAATGGTGTGTCTAGATTTTGACGTTTTTCCATTCCACTGCTCTGCATCTCATGTTTTATAAACCCATAAACGTAGCAAGGAGGACATCAGTAAAACTGTCCATATGACATTAGTGGCTCAACTTCAGGAATATTGTTTTGTGTGCAAAGAAAACAAAAATAACATTTATTTAAAAACTCTCCTCAGGTTTCCGTCTGGAGCCATTTTGAAAAGTACCACAACGCATGTGCAGGTTTTCCCCAGAGTGAAATCAACATAATGTGCGTTGTATGCATTTATTAGAAAGCGTGCACAAGCACTCTCCAAAATGGTGGAAGATGCAGCTTATAAGAATTGTTGAATAAAGTCTTTCTTTTTCTTTCTATGCGCACAAAAAGTAATCTCGCACAAAACTGAAGGTGAGCCACTGATGTGGCTCTTAGTATATTTATGGCTCTGGGAACATTTCAGTTGCTCTGATATTATGCAGGGTTCGAGAGCACTTTAATTTCCTTAAAAATGTCTTCAATTGTGTCAGATGGGTGAGGGTGAGTAATTAATGATTTTGGACTCAGTTGAACTCCACTGAAAAGCACAATGCTGAAAATGTTCAAGATGTCTTTCGAGTTTCGCAGAAGAATGCAAGTCTCATAAGGAAGAGGATTTTTGTTTTGTAGTGAACCGTGCCTGTATTGGTGCAGACTTTTAAAGGTAACTCTATCGCCCCCTTTAGTGCTGATGTTTGTTACCGTCATGGTAACGCAAGAGCACGCATCAAGTATGCACAATAGGATTGCACTCTTGTAATGCTTTAGCCAAACATTTGCATCTGTGTTGACGCACTTGCATAGCATGTCTTACTGACCTTCAAAAAACAGGAAGACCTAGATTCTGTGATTGTTTGCTTTTGGTAGACAATAGAATGACGAGTCTTGAGCCTAAAGTGTGTGTTTTATGCAAGTTTCAGTTTTGAGATCAAATTGACCTCTGGTCCAGTTCAAACACACAGATTGTGCTGAATCATTGGGTAAAGGGGAATAACCTAATCCATTTAAAGTATAATCGCTCTTTATCATTTATCGGCCTTGTTCATCCAACAGATATTGTTTGTACTCTTTAATACCCCCCCCAAATAATAATCAAATAATAGATTATCTGGTACTGCATGAGGTTAGTTTTGCCAAATCCATGAATTTAGTTTCCAGGGATCACACGCACTGAAAGTCTAATGGCAAATGCATATGTGCTAAATGTTTAATGATTTGTATCTGGGTATGAATATTGTTCAAGCTGTGTTTTTATAATATATATATCAAATCCAGGCGTTATCTCTTTGCTAAAAAGGGGTTTTCAGCCTTTTTAAAAAGTCTTACATATGGTTTGAGTTCATTTTACTTAATCATTGGTACCTCTATGTTTGTATTGTTTAGGTTCCGTCACTGTCAAGTTAAATCTGCATTGCAAGTGTAAGCCGTTGTGCTTTCTCTGTCAGTTTTCCAACCTGTGTGTTTGTTTGAGTCGTCAAACATTAGACATTGGCCTCATGATCCAGAGGTCAAGTCAGTAGCAAGCACCAAATTGCATTTATATTTTGGTATAGAGCCTCTGTTGAGCCTTTCATTTGTGACTTTTTTTTCAACAGGATATAGTTTTTGAGAGGAACAAAAGCACAACAGCTTGAACTCTACTGTAGATGAAAGGGATACTCCCGCAGAGCCGAGGGATATGAGAAATGCCATCATAGTTGTTTTTTGCTTGATACCCATCCTCCTTTTCTCCCCTTTACAGGATCGTCCCCGTTCATTCGATGGCTTCAACATGCATTCTCTGGAGAACTCTTTGATTGACATCATGAGGGCTGAGCAAGACACTCTGAAAGGTAAGATAAGAGTCTACCAACTGAGATTGTGTGTCAAAGTACCATATTGATGGCCAAAAACCTTTGTCCCATCAGCAGTTAGATTCATGCAGGCGTTCACGTGGCTTAAGTTGCTCTCTCTGTAATCAAATGAAAGCTTTTGCTGGCTTGTACTCCAGTAAGGGGTCATTTCCACAGAACTTGCTTTTTCATTCTACTGCACTGCTTTACAATTGGTGTTTTTATTTAAACGTGCTAAACGATTACATTGCGTTTGAATCTGTTTTTTTTTTTTTTTTACTTGAGCACTAAAAAACAGAAAGAAAGCAAAGGCTAGAGCTTTTTGTTTTTTTTTTCAGTGCCCTGCATTTCACATTTTTGAATGCCTTAATATGTTCTTTGTAAATGACTCTTAATACTACCATCATGAGTTCACTGATTTGATGCAGCTCCTGTTCTGTGACCGGTGTCCCATTTTCTTGAAAGTTGGTTGGTTATTGCATCACTTTTATATTCCTCTTTTGAGGCAGCTTACAACCGATCTCAAGGCCTGGTCCTGGAGGCCTCACCTTTGATAGCAGTTGTAAATGCATACAAATGACAATTAATGAGCCCATGACGTTATTCCAAGCGTTTTTTAGAGCAAGTTCTGGAGCAGGCAGTAGATTTAATATTTTTTTTTAATGGTCACTGCTGCTGGCTACGGCCGCCTGTTATTTCCCAATTGAGTAGAACAGAATTATATCGGAGAATAAAAATGTAAACGGACATTAAAACATTCTCTTTTTTTCAATTTTTTTACTTTGCACTCTCCGGTGGCGTTTTACACCCTTTATTTTTTGCATCCTTTTGTAGACTTCTTTAACATCAGATGTGGTGTTAATTTTTTGGTGTGAGAGTGAGCAGCTGTAAAAAGCTGCCCATTAGCGCTGAATCATTGCACACCCACGTACACACACACACACAGAGCAAGAAGAGAGATAAAGCTCTGTGTTGACCTACAAATAGCTGTGTCTGTGCGGCAGAGCTTAGCCAGAGCTCCTTCCACAGCACTAACTCTGAAGCTACACTAGTCTTTACAAACACATCAGCCTGGTTTTGTGAGATTGTTGACTTTCATTATGTGAGCTCTCTCAAATTTGTAATCTGTGGCTCAAATCAGTATGTTTCAGTGAAAACTCTTTCATTTTGTTAATTTAATGTCGTAAATGTAATTTTAAAGCACAAAACCAAGTATGTTTGTGCCAAAAATTAGGATTTTTAAATTTTTTTTTTTAAATGCCAAAAAGGGTATGGATTTTCAAAAAGGTGTATCTTTGCCAAATATTGCAAGCCATGCATAAATGAAAAGCTTCAAAAAAATGATCCTTAGAGTCCACTTTTACAAATGGTAGTAGGCATTATTACCTGCAATAAGGCAATAATCAACATGCAGTCAAAATGAACCCCATTTTCTTTTGTAAATAACATTCTTAATCTTCTTTTCAATTATTAGTGCATGGTATACTGTAAATTATTATTATCGTTTGTAGTAGTATACATTTCATGTTCATTTTTAACTGCACATTGTCATATGAACAGGCATTCAGCGCTGATTTCAGTTTCACAAGCATTGAAACTTGAAATTTAGAGCACTGAGATTTCAGTATGTGAGTCAGATGTTGATTCAGTAACTGCTCTGATGGTTTCAGTGAGATCATTTAGTGAACAATCTGTCAGACTGATTTAGACCAGTAACTTGTGAGTTTGTGGGTGCTTTTGAACGATTTACCATAAAACCGCATTTTTTGTGTATCGGATTGTACTGTTTTCAAAGGAAGGATAATTCGGTTCACTTGTTTTCTTGCTCATACATTTTCTTTTGTCTCACATTTATTTCAGGCTGTAAGCTTACAGCTTTGGTTAAAATATCATTTTTAGATTCATGCACTTCATCTTTAAACAGAAGCATTTGATGTCACATGCTACACTTTCATTGTTTTAGATTTCCACACATTTCCCAAAATGGTTGCATGGTTTCGTGAATGAAAGCTGCTCACCCCCCATATACTTAATAACCAAATTAGAACAACCCTCAGGGTCAGCTTCTCTCTAGCAGAGCATCATTTGACCAGCAGAACCAGAAGGGCGACCCTGCAGACACCACCCCAGTGTGGCAGAGATGACCAAACAAGAGACGGGGAAGAGAAGTAGTCCAGTGTACAAGTTGCTTTGAAAAGCTTCCAGCATTGTCCTTTCCCTGTAAAAGAGCTCTCTGTTCTCGCTAAAGCAACAAAATGGTGTGCCGGCCCTGGCCACCAGACTGCTCTGAACAGTAGAAGGAGGGGGCTGCCAGAACCATGTTAACACCACATAGAGAAACAATCCATAGATGCTGCTTTGATGTTTCCTCTCATTCTTCTACTAGAAGCAGAATAAGGCTGAGTTGAGCTTGAGAATGAAAGTGATCTGGATCCGGGAGAGTATTCTGACGTGTAGTGGGTGGTCATCCAAAAAGTATACGAGTGACGTAATTAATACTTTTTTGGCTTCCTAATAGCCATTTTTATTGAGTGATTGTGTAATTTGTCAAATGGAAAACAGGCTACAGCGTATAATCTTACCACGTGTGGATTTAAATGTGCTGCATGTCGTTCCAAGCATCCAGCTGATTTATACCCTCCTCTCTCGAAGGTCGCCTCGGATTCACCCATACAGGAGGAGACAGCCCCTTGCCCATAAATGGTACGCATGTGCATTTTATTGGTTTATGTTCTGGTGGCTGGACAGGCCCAAGCTGTGTGTTTAAATAATCAGCAAGACGAACTTTTGGGTGATTTTTGTCTCACTGGTTCTTTTTTAGCTGTAACCTTCTCTTTAAATGCCTTTGAAAGGTGGGGTAATGCAAATATGTTTATGAATGTATAAAAATGAGACAAAAATAGTATGTGGGTAATGTATTAGTGCTGTTAAATGATTAATTGTGGTTAATTGCATCCAAAATAAAGTGTGTGTACTGTATATATTTATTATGTGTATTTACATACACACACATGCAAGTATATATTTAAGAAAAATATGTAACATTGATATATTAAATATCTTTCTATATGCGTGTATATATACATATATAAATATATACATGTAAATATTTTTCATATATGCTTATATATACATAATACATATACACAATAAACACGTTATGCAAACAAAACATGTTTTGGATGCAGTTAATCACGATTAATTGTCAAATGTCAAATGGTGGTGAAATTAAAACCGCCCCGGTTTTTATAGCTCATATTTTCAGAGGTTTGAGAAGTATTACTCAAATAGGGCTAGCTAAAAATATATGTATATTAAAACAACATTATCTGAATGAGATGAACCTGTTCTACATAGCCATAAATTGTTTAATGTACAAAGTAAAATGTAAATAAAAATAGTAAGCTTTAAAATAGTTTAATAGTTGCCAAGCTTTTTTATTTTAATGAAACTAAAAGTGGAGTGTTGCTTAAATATCTTTTTTTTACATGCACCAATAAAACATGTATTTTATTAAATAGCAGTATTTATCT
This sequence comes from Enteromius unitaeniatus, assembly GCA_032359435.1. Classification (NCBI taxonomy): domain Eukaryota; kingdom Metazoa; phylum Chordata; class Actinopteri; order Cypriniformes; family Cyprinidae; genus Enteromius; species Enteromius unitaeniatus. Next base: position 9,510,150 of record JAUMHI010000067.1, read on the forward strand.
TCAATATGCTTTTCATAACATGCACACAAGAGGTTTGATTAAATGAAACCTATAGCTTGACCGGTTTAGAAATGCTATCACATATACTAATACTCACTTTCTATCTTTATATAGAAGTGAAAAATATACATTTTAAAAATATAGTTTGTCAGGTATCCTTTTTCTCCAGTGAGTAGACGGTTGATAATTGCCAAGGGTTGTTAGTAAGTGCTCCGAATAAAGACCCATTTTTGGTTGGTTGAATCACACAAGAGTGTCCTTAAAAACTTATATTCCACCAATCCTCTCTTGAGTCACTGAGCCAAGACAATCTAGACAGTGTTAACAGTGTTTAAGCACGTGGCCAACAAATCCAGGTAATTGTGTTAACTGTATTTTTTTGAAAGAAGCTCTGAAATGACTTTTCAACACATTTTTAAAGTGTAAAATTACTTAAGTCAGAGAATTTTCATTGGGGATGTGTTGCTTTACTTGTGATCATCTTATTTTACACGCAGCAAGGAATTATGGGAGGCGACGAGGTAAAGACAACTTTTAATAAATACAATGAGTAAAATGAAAAAAAGACTTTCAAATAATTATGGGTGGAATAATCCAGTATCTGCATGACATGTTTTGGGGCATTGTTAATTGTTTGCATGTACACGTGCAGCTTTCATTTCCATTTGTGTATCGATTGTGTGCCTCTTTCCTGCGGTACGTTTGGTGAAGAGTAAATTTGATTTGGGCTTTTCTGTGGTTAGGGCAACCACACACACACACACACACACACACACACACATCCAGGCCACAGTTGAGACTAACTCCATTACATAAAGTCTTGTAAAGCAGCTCAGGCCTGTGTTCTGTCACGTCAGGAGGAAATTTGCTGGAGCGGCTTGAGCCAGAGAACTAATACTACATCCTCCAGCCCTCGCTCTGTTAATACTGCAGCTTTAGAGCAGAGCTACATGATCATGTGCTAGACATTAACACTTACATTAAAAGATATTTTGACAAAACTGATTGTAAAAATGAGTTTTACAAAACCCCATTCAAATCTGCAACACACAGCTTACTAAAGTCTAAATTTGGCCAATGAACATAACCCATCCTACATTCACACAGATATTTTGGTTAAGGTTGATTATTTCACTGCAAAAAATTAATATTCTCCTCAAGTTGTTCCAAATGTATATGAATCTCTTTGTTCTGCTGAACATGAAGGAAGATATTTTGAAAAAAGTCTGTAACCAGGCTGTTTTAGGTCACCATTGATGATTAATTGGGTCAATGGTGACCCAATACAGCTTTCTTACAATCTTTCTTCAAAATATCTTTCTTTGTAAATTCATACAGATTTGGAACTACTCCTGGGTGAGTACATGATTTTTCATTTTTGGGTGAACTATTGCTTTAACATTAGTTAACAACTTTAGAAATGATTGCATTTTTATTAACTAATGTTAACAAAGATGAATAAATACTGAAATAAATGCATTGTTCATTGTTTATTGATGTTAGTTACATACATTAAGTAATGTTAACAAATGACACCCTTTTTGTTAAGTGTTAACGTTATTTTAAACGAATGCGTTAAATTAATTAAAAGCGTCGGTAAAGACATTTGTAATATTTATGTTTCGAATAAATGGTGTTCTTTTAAACATTTAATTTACAGAATCCTGGGCAAAAATAAAATATTATGAAACGGCTCTTTTCCACATTGAATCGTAATTTTGAGCATAGAATAATCACATTAGAATGATTTCTGAAAGATCATGTGACACTGCAGACTGTTCCTGAAATTTTAGCTTTGCCACCACAGAAATACATTAAAATTTTTGTATTTAAAAAAAAAAAAGAAGTTATCATAATCCTATTTCACATCATTACTGTTTTACTGTATTTTTGATCAAATTTATGCAGCCTTGGTGAGCATATAAGAGATTTCTAAACGTATGTCTAAGCATTTAAACAGTAGTGTAGTTATCCAAGCTTTAACACAAATCTCTGTGTAGAGTATTAAAATAAGCAGTTTTATCATTGGGCCAAAACTGTGGGCTATAATTTATTTGATTACAGAACCACAGTAGCCATAATTCAGAAATCCCAATGCTTTTGAAATTGCCCAACCAAAATGATGCAATTGTCTGTCTTAGCATTTCTTGGGCTCGGAATAATCTTTCAGTGTAATTTGTTTTACTCTGTGGTGCAAGAACACTGGGAAAGGCACAGATAATAATTCCTGCCTTCCCCCATTTCCTCAGGACACTCATCCCTGTTCCCGATGGAAGATGGCTTCCAAGACGAGGAGAGAGGTGATCAGAGCCTGCCCGGCCTGGGTTCCCCCCACTGCTTCCCTCACCAGAACGGAGAGAGGGTGGAGCGCTATTCTCGCAAAGTCTTTGTGGGTGGCCTCCCCCCTGACATAGACGAAGGTATTGCGCACGTTTAGGGTGACCTCTACACTGCTGCTTATTAAAACAAAAACAGGTTTCAAGGTTCATTCTTGGCTTTGGAACGGTGTCCACGATAGCCGCTAGCTCTTATCTGCAATATTATCTTTTCTAGATGAGATAACCGCTAGTTTTCGCCGTTTTGGGCACCTGTTTGTGGACTGGCCTCACAAAGCAGAGAGCAAGTCATACTTCCCCCCGAAAGGTGAGCTAAGCATATTAGTTGACATTTTACAGGCCATTATTAAACCATTTTGCAGATTCCAATATTATAGGCTTGATCACCATGAGAGTGCTTGAGTACTGAATTAAAGGGATATTTCACCCAGAAATGACAATCCTGTCATGTAAGTGAAGGAGAGATTTTTTTCTCTCCATTGGAAGTCTTTTCCAATTTAAAAAGTAATCCATATGAACCAAGCGATGAAGTCTCCTGAAGAGACGGCATCACTTTTTATCTGTTAAGCTTGACCAGTAAATCAATTTTATATGTGAATAAAAGCCTAAATTGAATTTGTTTGGTGTATAAAACAATCTCTAACTCTTCACCGCTCAGGTCATATGGATTAGTTTTTGAAGCTTTGTTGGAGCGAGATCTCTTAAATATTTTTTTCGGATTAGGTTTAAAGACGGTTGTTTTGGTATTGTGTCTGTTATGTAAAATTCCTACTGCTTGCTAATTGCTTTTTTCTTTTCCCAAAGGTTACGCTTTCCTCTTGTTTCAAGATGAGAGCTCTGTTCAAGCTCTTATCGATGCCTGCATCGAGGAGGATGGAAAACTCTACTTGTGTGTTTCCAGCCCCACCATTAAAGACAAGCCTGTAAGGATGAACCTCAGTTTTTATAGTGAATTTAATTCCTTTTCTGTCTTAATCAGCTGCGTTTTCAAGTCGAGCTTTATTATTGTTTGTTCTGTGAAGACTTGAACTTAAAATAAAGCTAGCTTTCTGTTGTGGATTATTTTTTAACAGGTCCAGATTCGCCCGTGGAATCTTAATGATAGTGACTTTGTGATGGATGGATCACAGCCCCTGGACCCGAGGAAGACCATATTTGTGGGTGGGGTGCCACGTCCGCTTCGTGCAGGTATGGAGTGATTTTTAAGTGACTGGGTGCAATTAAATGCATGATTACTAAAAAACGGATTTGGTGTAGCCAGGGTTATTTTGTGCCAGAAACAAGTCAATCCAGCTGCCTCGGAATTGCATTCAGCAACTATTTTAGTGGCTCCCTAACCATCTTCCTTGCTAGCAAAAATTTTGATTGTACCTTTAGTTATTAGGAGAACAAAAACAAACTTTGTTGAGACATATTTAAGAAGTTGTGCTCTTTAAGTAGCTTTCAGTTACCTTGTTATTTGATCTAGTTAGCTGCTCGATCAGAAGGGTTGCAAAACATTTGTAGCTTGACAAGCTATTTTCACTGTAGCTTTATCAGGAGTTGCCAGTTTATTTTACCATAAAAAGGTGGAAGGAATTATGCAGTCTGGTGTGTGTTTCTAAAGCAGTAAATATTTTGTCTTTCTGACAGTGGAGCTGGCGATGATCATGGACAGGCTGTATGGTGGAGTGTGCTACGCAGGCATCGACACAGACCCTGAGCTGAAGTACCCCAAGGGAGCAGGGCGGGTCGCCTTCTCTAATCAGCAGAGCTACATTGCTGCTATCAGTGCTCGTTTTGTACAACTGCAGCATGGAGAAATCGATAAACGGGTCAGTGCTGACTTCCACAAAAAATACACATGCACACTCCCCTTCCATGAAATGGCATTGATCCAGCAAGGCTCACAAAAGCAGTTTTGGACTATGCTCTAACACTAGTCGTGACATTGCAACATGTTTTAGGCTGATGAACAAATGCGTGTTTTGCATACATTCAGTTACAGCTTCTTTAATGCAGGACTTATTGAAGGGAAAAATATTTAGGTTATGGTTATCATGAGTTAATCCCATTAAACTTATATATTGTCAAAAATAAGCAATATTTTGCGTTATTTTATTATTTTCTTGACAATAGCTATGTTTCCTTTTTTTAAAAAAAAGGTACTGGGTGGAAACGGGCATGAATTGTGAATATCTGCATTAAAAACTTGTGCGCACAATTGTGTAGGATACATTTTTAATAATCCATACAATAAATCCGCATCCTTGAATGGAAACGCAGCTTATGTCTTTTCCAAATTTTCATGAGTATTTACTGATTTGATTGTAAAGTGTTTATACGTTGCGTTAGGATTTGTTGTGCAGCGGGATCTTTTATTATTATTATTATTATTTTTTAATTTATATTGTTTGTTACTAGTTAAGACTATTAATACTAGTTAGTATACGACTGACCCAAAACAAAAGATAACTACTGATACTACTGGGGTTAAAACTCATAAAAAACTTGAAAAAGTCTTTAATTTTTTAAATATTATGATATTTGCGGTTTTACTTTTTATGAATAGTAGGATTACAAGATAACTTGAGTAAAAACTGTTTATACAGTAATAATGTCACAGTGCTGTAACAGTGTACTGATCTTTCTCGGTCCAGGTGGAAGTGAAGCCATACGTCCTGGATGACCAGCTGTGCGATGAATGTCAGGGGACTCGCTGCGGAGGCAAGTTCGCTCCTTTCTTCTGCGCTAATGTGACCTGTCTCCAGTATTACTGTGAATACTGCTGGGCGGCCATCCACTCACGCGCCGGCCGGGAGTTCCACAAGCCTCTGGTTAAGGAAGGCGGCGACAGACCTCGCCACATCTCCTTCCGCTGGAACTAAAGCTGGTAGGAGGGGAGAAGACAGAGAAAGAGAGGAGGGGGAGAGTAGGCTAGGAGGAGTCGCAAAATCATCATCTAAATAAATGCACTTTTCTGTTGCTGGTTCCTTTTTAGTTTAATTTAAAAAAGACAGACAAAAAAAATATATGATTTTAATTTGTCATTTAATATATTACAAAAAATGGATGTGTATCCAAAAAAAGATTCAGGAAGAAAAAGAAAATGTCTAATCCATCTCTCTATTTTTTTATAACTCCATTATATTTCATTTTCACGTGCACAGAGATGTGAATATATTGAGTATTAGTATAATTTGTCAGTAAGTATCTGCATGACTTTAGAATTGGCTTTTTGTTAACATTGCGATTGGAAGTATTACGTCCTATTTTAATTTAATCGGAAAAGGCGAAGGAGCAAACGTGAAAAGAGAAGGTGCGGGAAGAGTGCACTTATTTGTTTGCTACCCAGAGTGCAGATGTGTGGTGTAAGATCTCAGTTGTTAACCAAAGCTTGGGATTTGAGAACAGAAGTGAATTCTCTCGACGCTCTGTTTCTTTCTTTTTTTCTTTTTTCTTTTTTGTTTTTATACTTTGTAATTTAAGACCATGCTAATCTTTAATGTTTCTTGATGACAACAACTGATTCCACAACAGCTGTCTGGATTTGATCTCCATTGTGACATGCAAGAAAACTAATACCTCAAGCTTAGCTGCTAGTTTTAAGTCGAATATATATATATCAAAAAAAACAAAAACAACAAAAAAAAAATCAAGCTGGTCTCACCCTTTCCCCCAGGACCACAGTAAAAAAGGAAATGACATCAGCAAACGGCACATTGAGAAAATCTGCTCTGTCACTTCCTGTTTTGAATTGGAGATTCAGCATCCTAGTGGGGAATGTATGTTGTTAAAGTTGCAGTAGTCTGCCTGCGAGCTGGTTCAAGTGCAAGGAACTTGATTTCGTTTCTGGTCCAGCTTAGCAAGAAGCAGCCGTCGTTCTCTCAGGCTGTTAGTGGCAAGCCTTCGTTTTCATTTTTAACTCGCAATATATGTCTCCTAAGACTTTCCCCAGCCCCCTGAAGCCTAACCCCCAACCCCCCCAAAAAAGAGGTCTATACGTACAAGCAGAACAGCGGTGAAAGCTACTTAGAAGGGAGGAAGACCGACCGAACAATGTACCTCTTGTCCTGCAGCAGCCGTGCCTGCTCAGCCTAAGTGTGAAGCATAACTGAAGGTAGTCCATGCATCTCTCCTTCCCCCAGCGCTCACCTGAAACATAAAAGGTTTTACTTTCAGACATTAGGGAACCAAAGATGGCTGTGTAGTAGCTAGCGATCCACGACCGTTTCCTTTCTTTTGCCCTGCAGATTTCATTTCGGCTGTTTATCCCATCTCCCCCCTAACCCGACCCAGTCCTCATCCCGTTCAAAATAAAGACCAGATGGGCTCCAGCAAACCAAAGATTGGCCTTGAATCGATCAGCATGCAGTTAAAGTCCTAGTAACACTAGTGAAAACCACTGAACCTTTTTTTCGCAAGTCTACCCAAAGGTCAACCGAAAGAGTCGCACGGTCAGGAGTTTACGCCATCCAATTCGGTAGATTTACGGCATTTAGCGCAAAAAACAACAACAAAAAAAGTCAGGGAGTTAGTGATCAATTAAGACTTGATACACTAGTGAGAAATTTATCCTCGTGTCAGCTGTTCTCGCCGTCACGTGAGCTGGTGGGTGTGGTGGTTGAACATTTTCGAAGTTAAACAATTTTTGAAGAATTTGCTGTTTTAAAAGAAAAAAAAAGATGATTATTTTATACATGGCCTGCTGATTTTTGGTACAGTGTTTTCTAGCTAAATTATTTTGTCATGCACATATAAACATTTATTATGCACTACTTTTCTAAATACTTTTTTTTTTTTTTTTTCAACAGTCATTTTAGGCACATTTTTCACAAAATGGAAAAAAACTCCTTTTTGCAATACCTCAATTTTTCACATTGTGAAAGGTAGCTTTTGTACTTTTGTTACTGAGAGATCTGCATATATGGAAATTTTCATTTAAAGAGAAAATAAATAGTTGAGTGAATTTAATATATTTTATTTTCAATTATGCTTTTTATACATTTCAGTGCTGAGGAATCTTTACAACTAAGCACGCACTTGTGTTGACGCGACAAATCTGCAGAGGAGAGATCAGAGTGTATATTGCTTAAGGTCTTGGCTCTTGTACACTAGATTTTAATGGCAACCCTAGATTTGGATATGAGCTGACAGCAGCATGGAAAGAACACGTTGTCGTTCATGTTAATATTGCGCAAAAACGGCTAAAAGATTAACCTCGTCTTTTTGGTTTCCTCTCCATAGCTGGAATATAAACGTATATAATATAAGGAGAATGCTAAATCTGGTTCATGTTTAGGCTGATCCTCGTATCACAAGAATGGATGTTTGATGTTTAGATATTTTAACATTTGAAAAATATATATTCTTGAACTGCCAACTAGTTCCTATTGTAATCCTTAGCATGCATGATGAAAAAAAAAAAAAAAAGACGTACATGAATTAGCTATTGAAATTAATTGTTGTGGTTGTGCACCAGATGTTTCTAAACCTTTCGTTTAAGGCCACCCCACACCCTGCACCCTTCCCATGTTATTCTCTATGCCTTCCCCATAAACCAGTATCGATAGGATGCACAGAGGAAACACACACACACATACACACACACACACGCGTTAAAAAAAAGAAAAAAAAAAGAAGAGAACTCTAAATGTCATTGGATGAATTTGCAGTGCAGGACGAAAGCATCTTCTTTAGTACGCTGTTGAAAAGACTTGAGAACTTCATCCCCACTGTCTGTTTGAAGTAAATCAAAACCCGTTTGGAGGAAGGGGAACTTAAGACTTGAATGTGGTAAATGTTGCAAGTTAACTTCGAGTTGTTATGTGCAATACTTTTTTTGAACTTTTTCCAGATAAAGACTCTTTGCAATGTAATTCTTTAATGCCATTTTTAATTGCCGACATTTAAAGAAGATGTTAATATGTTTTTCACAGTCATTTTCTACTGTTATTGTAATCCTTTTCATGCTGGTGTTTGTAAAAAAGAAAAGAAATCAAACTATTTGTACTAATATAAATAATTGAAGTTATTTTTAAAACATTAAAGGTTTTGTGCTCATTTGCTTATTTTGTTTATTTCAAGCTACTGTGATTGATTGCATTGTAATTATTAGGTCAACAATGTATTTAGCTGTTTATTGGTATATTTTTAATTGGAATGTATAATTAATTTTTATAATTTTGATCAGATTTTTGTTATATTTTTGAGGTGAAGCTTTTAATATGTTAAAGTGTCTAGTTTTTACTAATTGCTATATTGTGCTCCACAATATATGGTTCACATTTTCTGAAGGAAAATAAATATTTAAATATCTGTCTGTTAACGATGTTACTTAATGGCAAAATTTCAATAGTTTTTAACTGTGTATGGGAAGGTTGTTGTATTTATTAATAGCATTTTTTACTTAAGATATCACCTTAATTTTTATTGTCATTTCACTTTATAAGTTCCTATTTTTGTATTTTTCTTTCTAATTAAGTTATGTTATACGAAATGTCCATATTCTAGGAGTTGGTCTGTAAGTGCTAGTGAAACAAAAAGAAAAATCTAATGTTATTTAATTGTTTGCAGCCAACTATTTATAACAATATGCATAATTTTTAAATATTTGTAATGTGAAATGTTGAATGAATAAAACTTAACTGTGACAAGATGCTGCCTCTCCTGTATTCATTGCATTATTAGTGCCTGAAGTAGTCTGGATTTCTGGCAGATGCTGCTCTGAATTCATTTGAATTTTTTATTCTGGGGCTCACGGCTCAAATGAACCAATAGGAATTCTGCCGTGGGATCCAACCTCTGGATTTTCTGCCAGGTTTGGACTTAATTTTGAATCCGTTTGCATTGCTTCAGAAAGCTGGGTGCATTTCTTTTGTTTTTGTATCATGAGGTTTTATGTCCTAATTTATTGTGTTCTCACTGGCACCATCTGCTGTCTCTCAATGGTTCTATTGGAAATTTGGTTCTTTGTTACTTGATCTTGTAAGCGCTTTATTTGATCTTTGGATTACATTTGGTCTTCTGTTCATACACGCATAAACTGTATTTGACACCCATGGGGATTTTCCATTTTGTGTGTTAATTAATCAATTGTCATGGTCCCCAAAAACAGACAATGTCATCCAGATGAGAAAAACAAACAAAAAAAGACTGAACATGCTTAGAGATAAATCAAAACTAGATGTCAGATTGGGGAAATGTATACGTCTGATAGCACAATTTTTCAATTCAGTGAACACAAATCTGATTTTATCATTCACCACTAATTCAATCCTTGGCTTCTCTCGCTTCATACTCCACAGGAGATCAGCAGTTTATAATTTTACAGGTGACGTTTTCATCAACTGCAATAGATCAGTGTGGCACTGTTTCACAGTGGTCGATGCCATCTTGCTGAGGTAATGAAGATGATCCTCCCTAATAAAACACTGAACATGCCTCAGTTGCTCCCTTATATCTCTCCAGCTACAGGATCTGTAGAATAATAGAGTAGTGAGATGAGATCATCCTCGTCTCAGACTCTGGAAACAAAGGTTGAGTACTCTGTGTAGTCAGGTCACAGTCTAATTATTTATTTCCCACGAGACTGCGGGACAGGAAATGTAGATCGCGGTGGTGAGAGCTTTCAATCACAGAACTCATTTGGAATTATTTGGATGATAAACATATTGATTATCAGTTGAAGCTGTGCATGACGTGTGGCATCACTGCCACACCCTTTAGCTGGAATTACATGATGAGAAAACCTGCTTATATTTTTTTGCTGCATGGCATCCCAAAGAAGCACAGCATGCATTTAGAAAGAAAATTCGTAATTACAGAAAGGCTAAAACACTTAATGATTATATCTACTTAAATGTGAACTGAAAGTAATGTTTTCAGAAATGTAATGTGTTATTTGTATTTAAATACAAATGTGTTTTAGTATAAATTTATATTAAATTACGGAGAGACTACAGTAAAGTGCACCTTTTTATACAAGGTATTGTGTGTGTGTGCGTGTAGTTCTTGAGTAAAATCACTGTTGGTGTTACACTCCATCCACCTACAATCATTTTTAAATTGGGATGGGTGCCTTGAGTGCTATACATGAATGTATAATAATAAGTTCAATGGCAGACATTGTGAAAATGTAATGCTTCACGCCCCCTTGTGGCTGGAGATGCATATTAAATAGGCCCTGTGTATGCAAATTTATTTAGTAGGCCAAGCTTATTAGAGTTAGTAAAAAGCAGTTGCTTCCTTGGCGCCATGAAAAACAAATGAAACACCGAAAATATAAGAATTCTATTCTTTATTCTCATTTGGCTTACTACTTACACTGTTATAAATAGGCTATTTAGGCCTAATTAATTACAGGTCCTTCTCAAAAAATAAGCTTATTGTGATAAAGTTCATTATTTTCTGTAATGTACTGATAAACGTTAGACTTTCATATATTTTAGATTCATTACACACAACTGAAGTAGTTCAAGCCTTTTATTGTTTTAATATTGATGAT